>APFE030368224.1:0-16938 GCA_000404065.3 Pinus taeda
ATTATCAGACATTTGGGTTCAACATTTGCAACATGATATGGTGATTGGTTTAGTGATGTTTGGTATCTAGTTTGTGAGCTTATGAATGCTTACTGATTCATGTGTAGTACAATTGATTAATTATGATGTGTAGTGGCCTATGTAAACATTGATTTAACATTGATGTTCAGTTGAGCGGAGACAGTGATGTGAAATTGTGAAATGATAATTTGAGAAATATTATTACAGTGATCCATTTGAGGAGTGGTCAGTGGCTACTAATACAAAACATTTTCTTTACAACATTCTTATATTGATTCAGATCATAGGAGGATTTAGTCTTAAAATTATGAAACATAGTCTATCTATTGATTAGGGTGGCAGGGTGGTGCAAGGTAGGTGATTGTAGTCACATTTAGGTTATGGCCTAAGAACACTTCAGGGCAACAGGGTGGTGCTAGGGAAGGTCATAGCCTTCACAGGGCATTGTGGCATCCTTTTAGTTAGGGATGATAAACTACAGAGTGGCGAAGCATCTTTCTAACAATAGTTGGTAAATAGAGTGTTGGGGCACTTGTTAAGTTTTGAACCAACCTATAAGGTGTTGGGGCGTCCTTACAGTTGCAAAAAATTATTAAGGTCTAGTAGCATCCTATAGGTTGTATCCTATGAAACAGGGTCTTTGACCCTCCTTCAATTGTGGCTGAAATTTTGATGTAATTACTTTTATTTTAAAGAGGAGGAGAAGACAATTACTAAAGAAGAATTTGATGTCTTTTTACCTAGAGGGGGTTTTCCACCTAAAAATCTATGTCCCCTATTTTATATTTCTACAATTTTGTATGGTGTTTTCTACTATTGATTATGGTTTATGATTATTTGAAGAAAAATAATAATAACTGAAGATTAATAAAATCTTTAAAAAATATTAACAAAGTGCTCATTTCTAAGAACCAATGATTCACCCCCTCTTAGTATTTCTAACAATTGGTATCAGATAATGGTTCCTTTAGTAACAAATTAACCTATGGAAGGAATATCTTATAGCATAGAGATGGGAAAATTGAAGAAGAAAGACACCAAGCATTCAAAGGAAATTTTACGTACTGTAACATCTGAAGAAAATAAATATTGTGCACTAACTCCCGAATTTGATGAAGATAATTACTAGATATGGGAATATAGAATGGTAGTCCATCTATAGGCTCATGATGTATGGAAATATGTTGTTTCTAGATACACATCTATCGATGAAGCTAAAAGGTACAATACGAAAGCCATGAATGCCATTTTTTATTTTCTACCAAATCTTGTAAAAGAAAAAGTTGGTCAATGCTTAATGACCAAAGTTCTTTGGGAAAGGATCGATAATATCTACTTAAAGAAGCATTCAAGTCAAGATGTGTATGTTTATAATCCGATTGATCCTGATATTAAGGAATCAAACAATGATGATCCTAAGGAAGAAGTTGAAGAAATGAGTGAAATCGAATTTCAAAATGAAGTTGTCAGAGTTGTAAAGGAACTCAAGAGTAAAAGAGAAAGGGCTAAACTTCTAAGTAAAAGCACATGTCAGAAGCCTTAATAAGAAAAATTAAATTATCAACAATCTTAGAGTGCAGCTGGAAGAAGCCAAAAAAGTTGAATTCAATAAAAATCAACAAGAACTTGATATAGCCATGGTAGATATTAATAGGATTAAGAAAGAAGTACAAGAATCAAAAATTGAAAAGAAAGTCTTGGTAGGCCAATTAATAAAAATCTAGTCAGAGGCATGCAATTAACGAGAGTTTCACTCAATGAACCTCTCACATATCATGTGTGTTCGTGGAACACTAAACAATACCCTTAATTTGACTACATATTGGAAAATAACTCTAAAAATCACATTATTTAACCCCCTACCAATATGAACCCAATAAACCTTTCTAATTTAAAATAGCCCTACTTTCACTAGATATTTCATGTATCCATTTTTTCATTAACATTTAACCCATTTAATTTTTTTTATTAACTTTGAGTTCCAATTTTTATGCCCATCAATATAAAAACCCTTTACCCCCTATTATATGCTCGATATATTATGTCATTTTTTCCTCAATATATATCCCCCAATATGAATGCACATGATATGGTAGTGGTCCCCCAGTGAATCCCCCGTGTTGTAATTGAAGTTGATAAGAAGAAAAAGGAATTGGATACAATTTTTGTAGAAATAGACAAGCTCGGGAAAAAGAATGAGAAGCAAAAGGAACAAATATAGGTTCTAAACAGAGAAGAAGAAAAGATCACTCTTATGAACCTACAAGTAGAAGAGATAGAAAAAGGAAGGGAAATTTTGAAAGGATGGTTTCAAGAAGATCTTTCTCAAAAGAAAGAAGAACTTGATGCAACACGTAACGAGATCAACAAGCTCAAAGAAAAAGAGAATTTACAGGTTATGGATAGGATAGATAAAGAATTGGAAAAAAGAATAGGTAAAACTACAATTGATGAAGGTACAAACTCCATAACTTCACACAGTGAGATTGATAAGATTACTGAACAAAATAAGAATATTATAACTCTGAAGAATGATGCCAAATTAGTCAATGACAAAGGAAAAAAGACTACACCACCTCTGAAGAATAATAACTCATCCAGCTACGTTCATTCATTAATGGTTATTGATTTTCATGTGATAACTTTGGACAATAGGCTAGGGATTGTAAATTTGTTGACATGTACAATTATGAAGGACCACTTCCTTTGAATGAATTATCTAGGTACACATGTTCATTTAATGATTATTATATTTTATGCACTAACTATGGACATATGGCTAGGGATTGTGAAGTTTTTGGCAAGTACAATTATCATCCACAAAACCCTAGAAGTAAATTTGAACGATCACGAGACAAGGTCGGAAATGGTTTTGTCAATAGATAATATGTGCTAGATGGGTCAAACATTGAAAGTTTCAAATTCCATAACTATGGCCATATAGATTTTTATTGTAGATATCAGATGGAATCATCTATGGACAACATTGAATGCTTCAAGTGTCATAACTATGGGCACATGGCTTGATATTATAGGTACAAGAATATATAGAAGAGGAAATAGGTACAAGAAGAAGATAAAGCAGATAAGAATGTTTCAACAGTTATGCTTTCATGGTTCGTAAAAGAAAAAGTTCATGAGGAATTAACAATTGATTTAGATAATGAAAAAAATCAAGATGGCATGTTGGGTAACACATTATTTTGAACAATCCAGCTAATTGAATCCTTGAATTCTAAAGATGGGGAGTCTATACAATGACTCTTGGCACAAGCCTACCGTTGAAAGATAAAGAACAGTTAAAATTAACAACTTTGGGACAGTTGTGTCAAATTTATAACAGGTTTATGGGGAGAAAAACAGTTAAAGGATTACAAGTCCACATGGATTTCTAGTGTTAGAGGAAGGCTTCTCTTCAGGGGGAGCAAAAGAGGGTTACAGGTCCATAATGATTGTCATTGACATATTTTTAGAAGAAGGCTTCTTGTTAGGGGGAGAACAAGCAAATAACAAGTTCATAGGAAATAGGTAGATTGTCAGGGGGGGTCACCCTTTTCCATTGATGTCAAAGCAGGAGAGAAATTATGAGAAGAAGAGTGAAGTCATGAGAAGGAGAATGAAGCATGAATTCAAGGGGAGTTGTACTCATAGAAGGAGTACATATGTTGCCATCAATGACAAAGGGGGATATTTTTGGATGGTGTTGTCATTGATGTCAACCCCTAAAGTTGAATGGGTTTGAATTTGACTAAAAACACTAGTAATTGACGTCAAATGGTTAATGAATGCTTCTTAGTAATTTTTGGATTAGATCAAGTTGGTGGCTCCACTTTTGGATGGTTGAAAACCCAAGTCCTAGGGTTTGGTTTCCTTAGATGCAAGTTGTACCCTAACTTTGTCAAGGGTTTTTAAAGGGTCAAAATATTTAGTTAGACTTGGTGATACACGTTATTGGATTCTCCTCATAGAGACCTTTTTGGTGGTATGAGGTACACCACATAAGTCCTCTTGGTTTGAGAGATAATTGAGTTTGAAGGCAAACACCTAGTTTTTTGGCTAAAACCCCAAAGGGTAGTGACATGACACCTTATCATTAATTCACTTATGGTTTTCAATATATGAAAATAATTTTCACCTCAATCTCATTGTGTATAAGTTGAATAAATTCAAGAACCAAAGGAAATAACCAAATCATTAACTTCACAACCTTGGTAGGACCATATGCACTAAGCTAATAATTAATTTCAAATTTTAAATAGGGTTCCGTTGATAGTGATGGACTTGCCAACATTCAAGCGGGTCTCCCTGGTATGTGATCCCAACTAGAACTCACATCATTTTGGATAGGAGCCCCATCCGGAATATGGCTTGGCTACCATTTACTTAAAATATTTTCCTTGGCCTTAATTGTTAGCAAAAGAGAGAGAATCACATATGTGACTTCGAAAAGCAAGCTAGTGTTCTTGGTGAATGTTTAGTTGCAATTGCATCAAGGTTCGTTTAAGGCAGAGAGGAGAGAAATGAATCTCTAAGTGAGAGGTAATAATACCCCATAATAAAGACACACACAACCAAGAGTGTTATGTCTAACATCTAGCATAACAGTCCACAAAGACGCGACGATCGTTATAACCATTACAACACATTCTCAACATGATAAGAACTAAGATAATTGAAATAGTTAAACTACCTTAGTACTGGAAAAAATAAACATGAACCATAAACATTCAAAGAATAGTCTTACAAACATTCATAATCCATGTATGAAAACGTGCTAGCCATTCGACTTCAAAGATTAAGTAAAAGTCCCATGATGCATGAATACAACGAACATCACTTGCTCCAATAGTGGAGTGTTGGAGCCACTACTTACTCCCTAAAATAACTAACATATCTCTCTTATGCCTTATGGGAAGCCAAGGTTAAAAGTCCTTTACATGAGAAATGAGAATATATTTTTAACTTAAAGAGTGGTCTTTCATATTCTCATGACTCTTTAATTTCTAAATTCTAGTGACCTTTGAACTTCTACAACCTTTGAAGTTCCAAATGTCTTTTGGAATTACATATGACTTTTGGTATTACACGTCCTTTTGAATTCCATGACTCTTGAGTTCACACATGACTCTTGGAATTCTACTTGTCTTTCTTACATGATACAATAATGCATATTTGTCTTCTATATCATCATATGATGAAACTAAATGCATCACCATGTTGGGTGACTGGGAATTGATAGTGATTGTTGACATCTATCTACTTTAGTGGTGACATGGTTGTCACTAGTCTACTCATGGTGCTTCCACCCTCCAAATCGTATTCAAATTTTGAAGTCTCCATGGTTCTTTGATCATCAAGATTTAGGTGTGTTCTCCATTCTTCTTGTGCTTTCTTTGTTCATCTTATTTACTTGATATTCCTTACATGCGCTTGCCATGAGGTCCCTAAAGCACCTATTTCTACAATCACTCATGATCAACAGATTTCAGTTTAAAAAATTCCTACTCTACCATGTTTTATGCATATTTTCTTGTTCATTCCCTTTCAGTGGAATTGAAATGGTCAATGGAGCTTTAGGGTGCATGGACACACTTTGAAAGGTTTAGGGACGAAGGAGTAGGAGCCTCAAGGATTCAGTACCCGCTCATGCACCTAAGAGAAGAAATCAATCAAGGAAGGGTGCATGTTGCAAGTTTGAAGGATGAAGGAGAAAGCATCAAGCTTCTCAAGTGCATCATGGACCCAAGGGAGAGAGAGAGGGCACATGGAGAGCTCCCAAAGACTAAACATTGAGGCTTGATCCCTTCGCTCATGTGCCTAGGAGGCCTAAGGAAGGGCATAGGGCACACCCTTGGAGGTTGAATGTTGAGGCTTCATGCCTTCACGGTGCCACAGTGTGCTCAAGTTAGGTCAGGAGGGTTTAGGGTACATCACAAAAGGTTGAAGGGCTAAGGTTAAGGTCATTAGGATGCGCCAGTGAGCTCAAGGAGGGTGCACTTCTTTGAGTCAAAGGAGTGTGATCAAGGAAGAATTTTTCACTTTTTGAGGGCGTAGTTTAGAATAGGGAAGGGGTTTCATGCTTTTAGAGTGCATATAACTCTATGGGAGGGTGTAGGGCACAATTCTAAATAATGAAGGGTCACCCATCAAGGATTCAGAGTGCACTCATGTTCTCTTGGCCTTGTTGGGTTATTTTGCAGCTGAAATTTGTCTAAGTTTTCATGATTGGTCAAGGGATGAGCAAGATGATTTTTGGACATAAAACCATGTGCAACACTTACTCACTCATCAAGGAAACTTAGACAGACTTGATCAATAATGAGTATGAATAAAAAAACCACTTTATGCACATTCCCCAAGTACAAATGGTGAAGTGTGTGTGACTGCAACCCAAAAGTGTCATTTTACAACAAGAAAGGCGTTGTGACCATGAAATCATATAAGGATATTCAAATGAATGTGAAGACACGTAGGAACACTCAAAACATATGAAACAACACAAAATGAAACTTGATGACCAAGGCGACACTTGACATGACAATGAGGTAGGCTCCAAAATTAGAATGTAGTGAAATTTTGGAGGGTGTTGTAGTAGCGACAACATGTGCAGACATATTAGACGAACTTCAACTTCTTTTTTCAAGAATTAGCTTTCAGTTAAGGGTTATACCTTCAATAATTGTTGATTGCCCCAAGTTCACCCTTTTAACCAGATTTCATACGTAGGAGCTTCTCTGTTCTCTGCTTGGTTGATCTCACACAAAGATACACTGTATCACAAGCAGTTCAATTAAGGAAAGGGTAATGTGCGAGAAGATTTTATAATATTTAGAGTATAGAGTTTTCATCTCTGGTGTCTCTTGTTGCCAGCGAGCCTAGACAGTACCCTGGCATAGTCACATTGGGAGCACAAGTGTTGGTTCATTGTCAGTTAGCCTGGATAGTACCTTGGTGAAGTCGCTTTCTTCACCTCCTTGTGCAGGAAGCCTTTCTCTTTTTTCACCCTTTATTTATTTATTTAATAGAACTGTGCATTGGCACTTATATTTTCAACGGGTGAAAGAGGGATCCCAACTTATTAAGAGCAGAGGAGGTTTCCCATTCAGAGAAGTATTTTAAGACCTCTGATTTAGGTTTTCCCACTTTATATTTTCCCCTTATCCATTCTCTACTAGATTGGACAAGCGTTAACACACAAGTAGACATAGGCAAAGTTGAGCAGTTCAGGTGTTAACATAAGCACATATCTAATAGGTTCCCTAAAGGTTCTCCTATTGGACGAATCATATTTTCCAACTGGACTTACCTCAAGCAACGAAACTTTCCCAAAAAAAGAAGGAGGATAATCAGAAAACCAAGCGTTGTAGTTGTCACACTTCTCTTTGATTACACTAAAAAGTTCGTAGGCCATGCACTTTCACACACAGGTATTATTTACACATAATGACCAACAGTTTGACATGACATGACAAAACATAATAAAAAAGTGACGAAAAAATGACTTAAACAAAATAAAATAAAGCACAACGACAATATGTACATGAAGTACAACTCATAGTTGATATTGAAAATAATTCTTTAGATCTCAGCCATTTATGGATAGGGGGTCAATCCTCCTATCCAAATATTTGATATTGAAAGTGTTATGGCCAATTTTATCTTCAACTATGAATGGTCCAATCCACAATGGATGAAATTGTGTATGTTTACATTTGTCTTCATGGAGTTTATTCCATCTCAGAACTAGGTCATCCACATCAAAGCTCTTTGTCCTTGTGGATTTTCTATTAAACCATCACTTTATACAGTTATGATGCATGATAAATCAGTCCTTGGCTTTGATTTGTTCTACCTTGAGTTTTAGTAAGGTATTTATCCTTCTTTGAACCAGTAAGCAATGTTTACCTTGTGACACTTGAGAGAGTTTCAAGGACAAGAGGTACAGGTTTGGAGGCAAGATAAATTCTTTACCATACACCAGAAAGTATGTTGAGGTCTTCAGGGGAGGCTTGGAAGTGACATGGTTTGCCGAGAGAGAATTACTCAAAGTAGTATGCCAACTCCTCTTCAGAGAAAAAAGTCTTCTTAATAATGCAGATAAGATTGTTATTAGTGGATCAACTAGACCATTTCCCTAGGGAAAATAATTATATGCATGTTTGAGAACAACCTCATTTCCAATGCAAACTCATAAATTTTTAATGATGATAAGTAAGTCGCATTCTCAAAGACAAGTGTCATAGGAACACCAAAATTAGTGATGATGTTTTGTTGTATAAAGTGAATGACTTCTTGGTCATTTACTTGTCTGATTGGTACTACTTCCGACCATTGAGTGAAGTCATTTGTAGTTGTGAGGATATGCCAGTTTTTCTTTGATGAGTGTGGAAGAATGTTTACGATAACATCCAGGCCCCACTGTTGGAATGGTTTTTTGACTGCTACTAGAAGGATTAGGGAAACTGACCTTTGATCATGATCGATGCATTTCTGACAAGCTTGGCATTTGTGGATATAGGTGTGAGCATCCTTAAAATAGTGGACCAACAATAACCAACCCTCATAAATAGCCTACATAGGGAAACTAACCTTTGATCTTGACCGATGCATTTCTGACAATCTTGGCATTTGTGGATATAGGTGTCAGCATCCTTAAAAAGAGTGGACCAATAATAACCAACCCTCATAAATATTAGAATGTGATCGATATTTTACATTTCAAATTCCTTCTCCCTTTCTAAGAGATATTTTTTGGGAGTGTCCTTTGGTTCGACTGCTAGTCTGCATAGGTCGTGACCCTTTATAGTATGAATTGTTTTGAAATCTAGATCATATTCTTGAAGACAAGTCCCCCAATTAGCCTTATTCTCACCTAACTCTTGTTGCACAAGTAACGTTCTTATTGTTGGGTGAGGTACAAATAAAATGGTGTGAGATTTCAATAAATAGGGCCTGAAATACTTCACTGCCTTATATACTGCATACACTTGTTTATCAATAGCATGGTAATTTAACTCTTGTTCTTGTAGACTAGCACTCATAAAAGAGATAGGGCGCCCATTTTCTTCATTTTCCTTCTAATTTTATACAACGAAAATTGATAAATTTGAAGCAAATGTATAGAGTAGCAAATACTTAGTGTAATCTAGACTGAAAAGTGTGGGTGCATCGTAAATAACTTGTTTAGTCCAAGAAAATCCATCTTTCTCCCATTTGTCCCACTTATGTACTACATATTTCTTACCATCTCTTGTATGGGTTTGACCATCTGTGTGTAATTAGAGATGAATTTTTTGAGGAAATTTATTTTCCCCGAGAAAGACTGCATGGCTTTCTTATTCACTAGGAAAGGGGTCTTTGTGATGGCCTTGAACCTCTCGGGGTCAATCTTGATTTCGCTCTTTTCTCTGATGTTCCCTAGCAGGATCCCTTCAGACACACCAAAGTCTCTCTTCTTGGGATTGAGATAATTTCCATACTTATGACATCGCTTGAATATCTGCTTTAGATGATGTATATGATCCAACATTTTCTTAGAAAATACAATGACACCATCTAAGTAAACAACAATGCTCTGACTTATAAGGTGATGTCCATAGCTCTTTGAAAAGTTTCACTCACATTGATTAGCCAACACAACATTCTTTTGAAAGAAAATGATCCCCATTTAGTCTGAAATGTAGTCCTCAACCTATCCAGTTCCACTACGAGCACTTGGTTATAGCCTGAAAATCTGTCAAGTAGCGAAAGCATTTCAGACCTAGATACTATTTGGAGTATCTGCTCCATGGATGGTACTGGATATTTTTCTTTATCATAATCCTGGTGAATATTTTATAAATCAAGACATAGGCATATTTCACTAGACTTCTTTCTTATTGGGACCAAGTTGGACACCCATGTGGAATGTCTAACTTTAAATATGATCTGAGCATCCAACAACTTTGTCAATTTCTTATGAATAAGGGGCTCTAGTGATGGATGAACTTTTTGTAGCTTCTACTAGAACAATTTCACCCTTTATTTTATAGGAATCATGTGTTGGATGATGGAGGTATCATAAGTCTTTAAATCATCATATATCCAAGCAAACACATCCCAATACTGCTTGAATAGATGAATAAATGTTTGTCGCTCATGTGGGGAACAACAGGTATTGAGATTGACGTACTTCAAGTCTTGTGGGGTTCACAAATTGAATTGTTCAAATGTGAGCTTTGAACTCTAAGTCGATATTGACATACTTCAGATCAAGTGGGGTTCCCAAATTGACTTGTTCAGATGCAAGCTTTGAACTTTGATTCTTTGTGTTTTTTGGCTCTCTAAACTGGTTCTATAAGTCATATAACTTCTCCAGGGATACCACACCTTTTGGCATAGTGTTCCCTTTCAGTGCTTGAGATGCTTCTTGCAGAGCCTGATCATGCTCATCCTCCTATATGGTGGTTTCTTAAATACATCATCATTTGGCATAAAGTGTAGTGTTTGATGGTGATCATTAAAAATACGTAAGTTAATGAAATTTTGAGGTAAAGATGGTTTATATATAATTTCAATATAAAAAACCATTTTTTAAAGGTGAAATCCTAGCAATAACATTTGCTAATGTATCTGCTATTGAGTTTCTAACTCTCGGAACATAAACAAGATTGAAATATTTAAAATGATTTATCAAATGCCATACCTTCTGCTGGTATTTTTTGAGATGAGGTGAAACACAATGGATAGTATCTCATACCTGATGAGTGACTACCTCTGAGTCATTGATTACCTTCATAAACTCTACCTTCAGGTCTATAACTTTCTTCAATCCAAGTACGAGTTCTTCTTCGTATTTTGTAGCATTATTAGTTCACTTGAACTCCAGATGGTGTGAAAGTACATGTTTCTTATTATGCGGGTTTGTAAGGACACAACCGGCTCTGGAACCATCATACGACTTAGAACCATCAAAGTGAAGAGTCCAAAATTTAAAAGTTACGAAGCTATTTACTATAATATTACTAGTATTATTACCAATAATTCTATGTACATCTATATTACATAAATCATTTACACCAGTCAAAGAACAAGGAAGGAACTCTAGCTATGTATCTGGTAGAATCGATGATGGATGTGCAAGATATCACCCAAGGTTGGTTTCCAAAAAGCAATTACTGAAAATTAGATTAGTGAAAGCAACCAAATCATTTTCCCATTCCAAATATGTAACCATGTATTTCATGTAAGGTTTTGTTTCCACCTGGATCTGATTATTCTTGCCCCTGTACAGAAGCCACAAATGTAACCAGTCAATTGAAAAATAACCTTGTA
Organism: Pinus taeda; assembly: GCA_000404065.3. Lineage (NCBI taxonomy): Eukaryota > Viridiplantae > Streptophyta > Pinopsida > Pinales > Pinaceae > Pinus > Pinus taeda. The sequence goes on from APFE030368224.1 coordinate 11,335, forward strand.
ATTTTCTCAACCAATCTCTACTAAGGTGTAAACCATTTGCTTTTGGTATGCCCACACTTATGATATTTATACATTGGTGAACTCAATCATCTTTATATAATATGATAAAAACACTTATAAGTTAACCAATAGCCTGGACCAGAGATCTATCCAGCTGAATAATTTGTGCATCTATTTTATCCCATCTGGGATTTATTTTATTTGAAATAGATAATGGAATTAAATTTATGGATGCACCAGAATCCAATAAACAATTGTGAACATTGTAATTGAATATTTCAAAAGTAAATAGAAATGGAGGGAAAATAGTATTATCTTCTAATGTTTCATTGTTAATGACTGACTCCAGGGTACCAAAAGACTTACCAGGTACCTTCTGGGAAGAAGAATTAATGCCTGATGAGGCATGATCATATCCTCGACTATGTTGTACTCAAATGCAGCGAGGATTGATGAAATGTCTAGAGGAGTGACTTTTCTTAGCACTTGCAACGTGATGGTATTACTTTTACTATTAGAATAAGTGTTCTTTGATGTAGTAGAATCTATAGCCTTGTTCGGAGCTTGGCTGACGAACATAGTGAGTTTCCTTAACAATTTTTCTTTCAACTTTTGCCTTGTCATCTTTGGTTTAAGAACAAACTCTTAAATTCTCAATTTATATCAGTTGTTTTTATTCTAAGGCGGGGCCTCATTCGGTGGTGGTTCTTCGATGTTTTTTCTTCTCAACGTTGAATACAAAAATGAGAGTATTAACTATGTGTCCGACAATTGCAATTTATTAACCCACCTCAGATTCTTCTTTTTCTTCTATTTGTTCAATTTATTCATCTGCAAGCACTGAATCAATAATATGCGCATTCAGAGCATTCATGTTGTGATTCCATTGTGGGCATGTATTTTTTGAATGATATTCTTGGTGAAAAGAACAATATTGGTCCATGCCAATACTCTCAACATTCAAGACGACATTCAAGATTTGTGTAGGCTTAGCTGGCTGACTATTGCTCTTTCTATTGTTATTGAACTTATTAAGGAGGTTAAGCTTCACTGTCTTGCTTCTGACAGTGGTATCACTTATTCTTTGCTTCAGTTCTTTCAATTCATTGGACAAATTTTTGACAGTGGGGGTCAAGCTTTCTAGATCAATAGCTTCTTTGTCCTTGGCCTTGCTTGAAGAGTCTTGAGACCTTTTACATGTTTCCTTGGATTCCTTGGATGATTCATCATCAATAATGACTCCAATTGCACACAATTCCTTCTCAACAACAATGGATTCTTTAAAAATTTGGGCCAAAATTTCCTTTGTCGCGCTATTCAAAAACTGGATATGCTTGTTGGAAAGGCAAAAATGTAGTAATCGATTATAATGGTGGCATGAGGCATTGTATTTGTAATAAATTGGTTCAATCCCGATTGAATCTTTGATTAAATTCCATGGCCTTTTATTTTTCACCCATCTTCAGGTTCCCTAACTCTTTTGATAACATGGGTGGGGTTTTTTCATTGAATTGTTTTTCTAAGAATAACTTTTTAAACCCCCTCCAATTCTAAATTGAATTTGTAGGAAGACTATGATACTAAGTAGCCACTCTACAATATAAGATACAAGGAAAGAGTCTACATGCAACATCATCATAACGTACCTCGAGCGTTTACAGATGTAGGTAGAAATTGTCCCAATGGTCTTCCACTTTGATCACTGTTGGGCAATTTAATTGCTTGAATTGCTTTCATTAAATTATCAACTAGGGAAACTTGTAAGCTTGTGATGATGCTAGAAAAATATATGCAGGAGTAGGCAACTAACTCTATGTCTAACTAAATGATTTATGATTCAAGATAATATGCAAGGGAAGAGGCTCCTAATTGAGGAGGTCCTGGTTGTCCTTCCCTACAGTATTATAGATTTAAAAGAAATCATTGATTACATAAAACTAGAAACTCGAAATAAAGACAAGAGAATGAATTTAATTGTTGTTCAGATTCAAATAGAGAGAGAAACTAACTTAGTCCCTTGACTGTACCCTCATATACTGATCCAAACTAAGCTAAGATTCATTCATAAGCATAAGAAATGAAATAACTTGAAACTTAAAAGTAAAAGAATGAATTTCAACTATCATGCAAAATCAATAAGGGAGAGCTACTTTAGACCCTTGGTTGTTCCCTCATACTATAAGATTTTTAATTTAAAACTATTCATCAATAAAAACAAATCCTCAACATCTAAGAAATGAAATAAATCTAATTATGAAATAACATGTTCCTTTGATCTTTTTTAGAAGTGATCTCAATTCTCCTAGAACAAAGTGACAAGCTATTCATAAATTCATATACTACATTAACACAATATATCTAAACTAAATAATGGAAATTATGTAAAATGAAGCTTTAAATTCTATTCATCATAGTTGGGGTACATGCTCCCAAGAATCCTCCCTTTTGGAATGGAGGAGGTGTCCTATTTAATACAAAAACTATGATAACCACCTCATAAATGTAGACCCACTATTCCCTCCTTTGACCCACATATTCTCTCAATCAATGGTGACACATAACCTATCTCCATGATCTCCTCCATGAGGTCCAGATCTTCTCCACGAGGTTCATGAAACTTCTCAATTCGAATTGAACATAGAAGTGCACATAAGGATGCCCTTGGAAGCTTCCTTTGTACCTACACATGTCAACAAACTCATTCTAATTGTTAGGTATAATTAAAATAGCATATTATTTTCTAAAGTTTAACGAGCATAAATCACTTAAAATGTTAAGAATTAATAAATTTTGGAAAAGCATAGTTATAACCCAATGATGAGGTAAATGTAATGATGTGGAGGTGGAATGGAGGTGATATGAAGGTAATATGGAAGTAATGTGAAGGTATTGGTGAATAATGGAGTGAGAATAAGGACTATTTTGAGGCCCAACAATCACCTTGTCAGGGTCATATTTATTTTATAGATTTTCTAGTTTTCTTGGCATCTTGTGTAAAACACCTAGAAGGGAAAGTGGGCCCTAAGCCATCCAATACAGGCCATGGTCTTCCATTTCTTTATCTCTATACTCCTCCTCTTCTTATAAATTTTAGGAATCTTATTCATGACCACCTAACCCATGGAAAGTGTCGTCTAAGAGAACAACATTGTCTCTGTCACATTTGTTGAAAGATGGAGGTTAATATAGTTTTTCTATGTTTTCTACAGATTCCTCTAAGTTTTCAAGGGTAGTGAAACCAAATCTTCCACTGTAGAAAATATTATCTCGGTAGGGGCTGTTTCTTTCTTCTTTAGAAAATAAGGAAGATTATGTTCTCCAGGAATCAATCCAATAGATTTTGCGAACTTATGGGCTATGGGTCAAATTTCCCAAATATGCTTGAAAGAAACTTCACAACTCTATTCAAGGATGGGTTGCAAAGTGTTGAGAAATCTAGGGCATCATGAATTAGGTGATTTATCTTTATCAGTAACTTCTTGTGAGTGATTTTTACTTCATTAGATTAGGATCTTCTCTTTTCTTAGTTATTAGTGTTCTTCTTCATCAAACAACTACCAATGCATGAACATAAATAGACAAGAGACCCAAAATGTAGGCTATCAGCCAGGGCCAAAATCTCTCACTCTTTGAGAGGAAAACCTGCACAAGTTCTTCTTATATAGATTCCAATTGAAAAATACCAAGACCAAGACCCTTGACCTATTAGCCAATTCAATACCAAGACAATATTTCTTTGTTTTATGCTCTTTTCTTCTTCTTGACTCCTCTTCCTCTTTGAATTTCTTCATTAGGGGAATTTTGAGGTCTAAAATGGGCCTCCTAAGAAAATGTACAATCGAAATAAATTTTATAAGAACCAATAGGATTCAAGATGATGATGTTAACCATGGGGGACGATTCACCACTTTTGAAGTAAAAAAGTAAAAATAATAAAAAATAATAAAATAATAAAACTACTTTTTCAACTCGTATTTTCAACTTATCTCCATAGTGTTTTACTCAAATTTTGAGTGGGAGTACTCGTTTTATGCAAAATTTAATTCTTCATCCAAGGAGTACCCATGTTGCATACTTTCGATAGACCCTGTTACACGAAAAATGAGAAATACATGAAAAACGTGATTGCAATCACATTTTTTTATGTTTTTTCCCATTTTTCGTGTAGTGGGGTCCATCAAAATTATGCAACATGGGTACTCCTTGGATGAGGAATCAAATTCTGCATCCAATGAGTGTTTCCTCTCGAAATTTGAGTAAACCCATAGGGAAATAAGAATTGAAAAAACATTTTTTCCTTTTTCCCTCTAAAGTTTGATGATGAAATCTAATCTTATTTTATTATTTCCATAGTTATTTTATAGGAATTGAGTCCATAGAAGAAGAGAAATTACATAAAAAAATTGTGTGTTTAAAAAAAAAAAAAACACAGTTTTCCTTTGTTTTCCTGTCTTCTTCAAAATTCTTGTCTCCATCTCTACATTTGGTGTTCACAAGGGGTAGAAGCACAATGATAGGAGGATTCATGAGGAAGGAGCCCACTAATTCAACTAGGCTCCATGAACATCCCCAAGTAGTAGCCATATTCACAAGGGAAAATTGGATGACCTTTTTTGAGAAATTCCAAGGGTTTGATGAGGAAATTGCTCAAGAATTTGCCCGTTCTTTAGTCCCTCACTCAAGAACTCATGCCACTCTCACTTTTAGAGGTATTTCCATGGAAATAACCCCAGAATTTATCAGTAGGGTTACTACCCTTCCTCTTGGATTACCCTGGAGCAAAGATGAAAAACCAATTGGACAGGCTGCCAAGAAAAACTTCTTCCAAAACAATGAACATGCTATAGAAGATAAAAACGACATTAGAAGGACAAGCATACCCTACCCTTGGGATGAGGTTAGTTATCAAATCATCAAATATATTTCCTATGAGGGGAGGAGCATAGTCTATGGCTACCATTTTAGAATCCTTCATGAGCCGAGATATGGCATGGACACTCCAACACCCCAGAAACTCAACATCCCTTATTTCCTCGTGCAGTCCCTCATAGACTCCAGCATTAAGTTTAAGGCAGGGAGTCTAGATCAACTGGCTCACCATGGGTTAATCAAGATTTTAGTGGAAGAAGCCCTCCATACATTCACACTCCCTTTAACATGGGAAGTCTTCAAGAACATGACAACAGAAGATGACATAAAGGCCCTCACCTATGATATCAGTCCTTCCGACATTGAGGAAGAAGAGCAGAAAGGGGGAGAAGGGGACGCAATTGATGACTTAGTAGGACAAGAAAAGGAGGAGGAAGGAACTAAGATAGAAGAGGAGAAGGGGGAAGAAATAGAACATGAATAAACAGAGCAAACAAATATAAAAAAGGAGGTAGAAGGAGGAGAAAAAGAGGCAACAAAGGCAAAACAAAGAGAAGGGTCCCCTGAGACCCTGGAAAGGGAGGTAGCAGCTGCCGTCACTGCCTTGAGCACACCGATTAAACCAAAATAAAAGAGAAAAAGGCAGGCCTCCATGTATTTCAAGGCCAGGAAAAACACAAGGATAAAAACAGGAAAACCCCAACCATCTTCAACAGTGCCCATTGCAATTGAAGG
>APFE030368226.1:0-32824 GCA_000404065.3 Pinus taeda
CAAAGAGGGCACGCCAGCTGGCGCTCTGTCTCAGAGTCGCACTAGTGCCAACCCAGTTGGGTAAAGTTTTTAACAAACAAACTTCCGAAGGTTCCTTCCATCCTATCCATGAACTGATTCCAGTTTGAGTTGGTTCAGTTGGGCTTCGTATCTCCCAAGGAGGGAAGTAGTTCTCCACCTCTCATGGAAGCTTCCTAATGATAAGGACAATCCCATGAATCAAGTGGATAGTCTTATCTACTCCTCCTACATCTATATAAGCTTGTTCTTTCCCCTTTGACAAGCTAGTTAGTAATTCTACTTTTCAAGCTCCCAAATCTAATTCCCAAAGTCTGAGAATTGCTAAGCTCATCTTGCAAGAGGCCTTGTTCATCCCTATGAGGCTAATTCTTTAAGGAGGAGATCCATGTCCAAGTAATCAAGGAGAGAGAGGCTTGTTCCCATCCCTTACAAGCTTTGCAAGGCATGTGTTGCTGATTCACCCAGCCAAAGGAGGATTTGACGTGAGAACTTGGTTGTATTCTCTTTTGTTTATCAATAATAATAGACGACTATCATTGTGGTTCCACTCATGTGTCTTTATTATGATGTTTGATTTGTATCCTTTCTGACTGATACATAGTTGCATTTCTTGAATTTTATGCTTGTATTTGTCTTGTTCTTTGCATGTGCAGGTGTCTATTCACGAGGGTCGTGAGGATTGTGACCAGCTGAAGTGAAAGAATGGAAGAAACGACCCTTCTACGAATATAAGTGTTGGATTCGAGGTAGGCTCTCATCATTGGCCTTTACTTTGAAATTAGGAACCTGCGCGTTAGCGTTGTTTGATTGTTGCTAGACCCCATTTAGGCTAGCGGGATTGCCTCTGTCGGTAGAGGGGATTTACCTACACAACAGGGAGGTCACAATTTGGACAGAACCCAGCCACCGGATTCCGGCCAACTTGGGCTAGATTCTGGGCGAATTCGTGGCCTCGTTAAAAAGACCCCTTGTGCCTAAAATTCAAATTTTGAACATGCCTTCTTAATTATAATGAAAAATATTAAAAAAAAGAGCAATAGTGGGCCACCACCCCCACCACCCATGCCTCTCACCATGTTTCAACAATATGGAACGGGATTTGGGTGGGCCAGCCTTAGCGCATGGACCCAACCCAACTTCCCTCCAACCTAAAATACGACGGAAGTTAAGGGTGCCAGCGGGGGTCGAACCGGCCCTGCTGACGTGTTCAACCCCATAAAGAACACCATCACATGCAAATTACGTACCATATATTACAGTACCACCACATAAACTGGTGGCTAAAACATTAATGCGACCACCAAAAACATGTTAATGTGCCCGTTTTAAAAAAAACCCAAACCATAATGTGTAAAAAAAAGGGTGGGGCGGGGTTTGGCCACCTGACCCCTCCTCAACTAATCCCTATTGTTACCACTGCACCAAACTACTCACATTGGAAAATCCGCCAAAGAAAAAATATATAAGCCCAATTCTCTTAGTGTGGGGGCAGATGGAGGAAATAGGAGCGGGCACGCATTTCAAGGTAGAGGCGACAGTGCATGCAGTTTGAGGCAACATTTTGCAGGGCGGCTGAAATTTCACTTTGTCAGAATTTGACAAATTTTATATGGTTTTAGCACTTCTCGACGCCACGAACGCAATGGTGTTGTCTGTGTCTCCATCAGAGTTCTTCATTTTTAGGCCATTTTTAAGTCTGCAGGTGGAACCATGACCGCTGCAGAAACAAGGAGCAGAACCATGATCCTTGAAATTTTCCTGAGGAGGTAATTTTTCTCCATGTCGGAATATAGTCAAGTTTACAGTCATTTTTCATGGTTTTCCATAGGGATTGCAATGGCAAGGTCAGATTCACCTCTGGAGTTGCAGATTTCTAGTCCACCTATGGAGCAAAATCTTTGAGGAATCTAGGGGGAATCTAAAAGATTCCTTGAGCCCCAGATTCTCAATTTCTCAGAATTCAGAAATTCGACAATCAATTGTGCACTATTCGATGCCACAAATCTGATGTTGTGTTCATATTTTTCATTCACTCATTTCATTTTCCAGCCACTTTTCTAAGTGGAATGCAGTTGTCAGTATTCATGTTCGAGCAACCATTTCCATGCAATTGACGTCATGAGATTGATGGCATGAACAACTTCAGTAGATTGACATCTGATTCTTTAGATGGCCCCTGGTTGTGAGGTATATGCAGTGTGTACATGTACTTCTTTTGTCATGCATTGTGCTACGTAGATCCCTGTTTGATGTTTGATGTGGGATCTTGTTTATTACTTGCTTTCATGATTCCTGCTTGATGTGATGCGAAATCATATGCGTGATGTACTTGTCATCATGATTCATCATGTTGTGTTTTGAGATCCCTTTGTTGTATGTTGATGGGATGCTCATGTTGTCATCATGCATGTTTGCACTGAGATCCCTTTTATGCCATGTTGGCAGGGTGCTCATCATGTATGAGTTTATGTCATACTGATAGGAGTCCTTTTTGACTGAGAATTCCTGTAGTGGAACATCCCTTGGAGCCACTCCTGCGTGAGGGCATTTTCCTTGTATGATAACGACATCCCCTCTCATGTACATCATCACTATTGACAACACTTAATGCAGCAACCTACACCATCCTGACACTAGGGCCTAGAGACGTAGTCCCTCCTGGACGAACTCCATTATCAATGACTTATGTTTTCATGTGTTGATGATTGTCATGTTCCTCTTCTTTACAACATGCATATGTACTCATTTATGTTCTTTTAAAATGCAATTTAACACATCACAAAAGTAAAAGGTATTAGAAGGGTCCTTTGTCACACCCAGACCTGGATCACTCATTCACATGAAAAAGCATGAGACCCTTCATCAACAATATTATGAATATGCTAGCCCCCTCTCTAGATTATTCTCCATGCATGAATTTGAGCAATTACAATTGTTAAGATGGTATTTTTGCCATCCCCCACCACAGGTGGGATATCTAGGGAAACATTGTGTTGAGGATCATGTGCATGAAACTCTCACCATTTTTCTGGTGACTTTCTATCAGAACCTTTTGGCATGGGATGTGATTGTCCCTAAACCTGGAGATCTGGAGGTTTGGTTCCAAGTTTGGTTTGTGATGGTGTATGGTGATTGGTTGGTGGTAGAAGCAAGGCTCAAGCGAGAAATCTTTCTACCAGCCCTATGTGCAAATGTGAATGATTCTACTTGATGGTTGTTGCATTGTTCTCTAGACTTAGAAATTAATTTGATAATGACTGCCACTGTGCCTTCATGTTGACAACTCTCGTAGCACCTGACAGTAGAGTTCATGAATTTCGAGGTAAAATCTAAGCCTACTAGTTGAATTTTGTGTATTTTTCTGGCAATCGCATTGTTACCAATCTTAATTGTTTGGTAGCTTTCTTTGGGGCCTAGTTATAGATCTCATGGAACCAAAGCTAGCAGATGCAACTAAATTGGACTCAAAAGACACATGTGGTTCCCCTGTTTCCTAGCCTATTCCCTCCACTTTGTCTTTCTCTTCTTAGGCTTCATTATTAAACTTGGTCAAATCAGTTGTGTAAACTCCCTAGAATCTGGTTCTCTTTACCCAATAATCATGTTTTTGTTCCCAACACCTACTTTAGACCTCTCCAGGACAACATGCCTCGCTAGTGCATGTGCAACTGCCAAGGAAGGGGAGGTTGTGGACCTCAAGGAAAAACTCGTGCTCAAGTTGAGCCATAGGAAGCTACATCCACATATAATTTGGCTACCCCCTTTGAAATTCATGTTAAAGTCTGCCACCTTGAGATCTTAAATGTTGTTGAACGTCAAACATTTTCTAATTATAATGTTATTGAGGATGTTTCCTAATGGATTCCCAACCCTGGTTATATTGGGGTAAGACAAAAATAGTACCTCAACGCTATCACCCTTCATCAACAACTCAAGGCACTTCTCGGCAAAGTTCTAAAACAAAAGCAAGAGGAGTAACATAACATCTTCGCTTCCCTAAAGGATATCAAGCGCACCCTGAGATATAAATGCTCGTGCTTGGAGAGTATGGATGCTAGAATTTCTCACTTAGAGAGCCACCTTCAGTGTGATGAAAAACCACCAGCTCATCCAGGTTCTAGTGCCAAAGATCTTGCCCTTGTCACATCGTCATATTCATTATCTTTATGATGTATTCATGTAGTCTTTTTATATGAAATTCTGTAGTATATAAGCCTGTTTGTGTTCAACAAGTAATGTATTTTTCTTAGACATTATTGCTCATAGGCGGCCCATAAATATGGTTTCCCTTATGGAAGATTGAGACCATTTACAATAGGTGAACTATGAAAATTTTGTTGATGTATGAGTTTTTGATTTTTTGAGGAAATAAGAATTCAATTCACAACAACAGCAGCAGCAACAACAATAATAATATACAAGTTAAACATATATACATTTCAAAAGACATGAAAAAAGATACTTAACCATAGGGATTTACCCCCACTTTACCATGGAGATTCTTAATCTATAAATAGACTCTGTTACAATACCATGGCTTATCAATATGACATGCCTAAAAAACCATAACTCATTTATATGACACTTGTTCATATGTTTTTTTTTTTTTTTTTTTTTTTTTTTTTTTTTTAATTAATTAGTTTATTAAAAGGGGAAAAATTACATAACTATTTTGGACATAAACCTCAACCTTTGATCTATGTATACTATTTTTGATCTATGTATACTATTTTGTGGAGGATAAATCTCTATCATCCACCTAATATTTTTTTATAATTAATTAAAATTCTAGAAGCCCTATTCCAAAATAGACAAGCCTTTCGTTGTAATTAACTAAATTATAACTTTATTTAAAATAGTAATTATTATTGTTAATGGTAAAAAGAATTAACATATAAGTCAAACATATATACATTTAAAAAAAACATGCAACAATATTCTTAACTATGAAAATTCACCCCCACATTATTATGATTCTTAGTTTGTAAATAAATTGTGTTACAATACCACGGACGACTATAATAGCTCGTCAGTACCACATCCCTGAAAAACCATAGCTCATTTCATATGACACTTGTTCATATGTCATTATTTTAATTAAGAACTTAATTAAAAGAACAAAAAGGGAATAATTACTTTGAAAATAAATCTCAACCTTTGATTTGCTTATACTACTAAGAATATTCTAGAATATTCTATGGATTTTAAATCCCTACCATACACCTAATAATTATTGATAAGTAAATTAAAATTGTGGAAGCTCTATTCCAAAATAGACATGTCTATCCACATGATAATAATTTAAAATAAATTTATAGTTTAGTTAAGTTTCATGAATTTTTTAATCTCTGGCAATGTGAGATAAATGATGAAGTGTTTTGAAGCTTATTATGGATTGATTCCTATGTTTACCAACCATTTAATTTATATGGCTGCATTAGTAACTTATATATTAATTATCTTGAATTGGTTTACAAAACTTTTTACATTTGTAATTTGAAATATTATAATGTACAATGTAATGCGGAGATTTAAAATTCTTCCCAACAAAGAAGACTCTTGAAAAATACTCCAACAAAGAGAAATGTCACTAAATTGCGTTCTTTAGAAGTGCTTGTAATTGTCTTATGCTTACAAGTTTTGTGAATTTTTAGGCCAATTATGGCTTATTGAGTGTTACACATTCTTAGGATGTAAACGAAAGTTACTTCTAGAGTTTGTCATGCAATCAAGAAATTTTCTTTGCTTACCCTTGAAAGAACATATGAATTATGGTTAGATGCCCATGGAGATTTAGTGCCTTTGGCCTAGATTAGAATTCTTGCTCTATTTTTTTATATTTTTATATTTCACTCAAACCAATAAGGCCAACTGGAGAATATTAAAGTATGCACTTTACTTTTGAGGTCCTATAATAGTGGGTCTTTATTATCACGATTCTAAGAACATTAATTTTTTTGGTTGGTAAGAGGGAGCAAGAATGTTCTTCATATTCATGTACTTTGATCATAGTAATTGTCAAAGTATCTTGTCTTAGACAAGGCATCTTAGAAGTAGGCGATTCTCTTATGTTTCAAACCTCACGATTCGCCTATGGTGGTTAGCTTTGTCTGCGATATCCTTTTAGGTGTCACATCCTCAACACATAAAAGAATTTGATATAGTCAAAATATGTATTGCAATCCAATTCCCTTCTCTTCATGATCCAGAATAGTCAAAATATGAAGGAGCATTCTTCCAGAGTACCTTAAAGTTGTTCCAAGTGTTGTTATTGTATATATGACTTATGAAGTCTTTAAAGTGATTCTCTCTCAAAGAAATTTGTAGGATAGGTATTTCCAGGTTGACTTCATGCGTTGTCTATCTCAAAGAGGATGATCGAATATCTTATAGTTCAAAAGTATTTTACATTTGAGGTATATAAAATTCTTTACCAAGATTTATATTAGATATCTATTAGTTATACATTGGAAATATGTATTTGTATTCTTGAGGGTCAAGCTTTCAAGTAATCTACGTATGGAATGCGCCCCTTTGAATCTCAGAAATATAATAATTTATTAACTTGAAATGATATATTGTTCCTCTTTGTACGAACAATTTTTATGGTTTTTAATTGTGATATTTTTATATTTGACACAAGGAAATCATCAAGTGTTTTTTGGTGCATAAAAATTGGCACATGTTACCTAGCTGAATTATAAAGTAAAATAAAAATGTCATTTACCAAGGTTTAAAATAGTACAAACTTGCAACATAAAGTGTTGACTCTGCACTTTATACTATATAGCCTCATATTATGAATATTAATAGGGTTATTATTATTGGTACAATGATCTCACTTATTATTGTACACTAGACTTGTAATAGAACAATGCAATTTTGAAATGTATAACCACAAACTAGAAAATTGTTTGATTTTTGGAGATTGCCTAATGAAGGTGTAAATTTTCTTCTAAGTTATAATAATCTTAATTTTCTCTTGTAGGGGATATAATGAAGTCTAGGAGAATGACATAATTTTTTCAAATCTTACATTTCTCATGTTTGAGATATGTTGTAGTAGGGAAAGATGGCATATAATTGAGTGGGTGAAAATAACATTTCAATATTACTTTATTATCAGTAAAATGTATAATGTTGTACTAGGATTAACATATAATTAAGTGAGTGAAAATGACATTTCCAGTCTTACTTTATTATGTAGAAAACATAATGTTGCACTAAGGGAGAATGTGATGTTATTGAGATAGGGAAACTGTCAAGGTTTTTCATTCTTACTTTTCGCATGTATGGGATATAATGTAGTAGGGAAGAATGGCATACTTGTTTTTATTCTGCTTGTTTGACTATTATAAGAAAGAGCATGTATTTCTTTTCTTTTTATTCTTAACTTATTTCTAGGTCTCTATTTAGGGTAAATGTCATATGATCTTTGAGAATCTAATGCCCCCAACCACCTCTTGGGCATATAACTACCTTTGTAAACTAATTTTTTCTGAAAAAAATTTCCTTCAATTCATTTACTTTAAAATATGTTATGCATGTCTAATGCATTCTATGACACAATACTCTCATATCAAGGGGGATTCACTCAATGAACCTCTAACATAGTATGTGTGTTCGTGGCATACTAAACAATACCCTTAATTTGACTACATATTGGAAAATACCTCTAAAACTTAATGTATATAACCCCTACCAATATGAACCCAATACACCTTCCCAATTTAAAAATCCCCTAGTTTCACTAGATATTGTATGTATCCATTTTTTCATTAACATTTTTTATACCCCTTTATATTTATATCCCTTTATTTTTATTAACAATGGTAAGTAGTTTCTGCACCTAGAAAGAATAACATAAATACTAGGTAGCTGAAAACTTGAAAATTTCAATAAAAAAGAGGTAGATATAAGTTGGTTGATTTACAAATACATATTGTGGAAAATTTGAATCGAAAATACATATATTTTAACTCTCAATTGAATCTATCTTCTATTGAATACTGAAAAAGATATACTACAACAATTCAAAACAAAACCTCGATAGCCAACACAATGACACACCTTTCATCTCGCTTATAGAATATGAAGAGGAGAGAAAGTACAATGAATATGGACACATGAAAAATCATATCTAGTTGGGCTTTTTCAAATCATAGCCCTAAGCTGATCACCTAGTGCACCATAGTCGCATGGTAAGAGCGCCAAGTAAGTGTGTCTCCATTAAAAGATGAACTGGAGCATGTAAGCATGCATCCCTTCCTTGAGATCTATGTCCTCTACCTAAGATGGGAATTTCTCATGCATAAGTATTCTAATTTACTAAGGATTTTCACCCTCTTAGTAATAATAGATCATGCATGCTAAAATAACAAACGAAAGGATCTAATAATAGAAAAAAAATCTATCATTCTCAATGGGGGTGAGAAACATAGTAATACACCCAACATGTGGAGGATGATGCCAGACACTTGGACGATGATGAGGGGGATGATAAACCCGACCTCTCACGATGATCTTCATACGGGGGTGTTAATGTTGGGCATGTGAATCATCCATCAACCTTGATGGGAGAGGAAGTGGATGAGTTCCGTGGGTATTTGGAAGGTGGCGAACATATGTTTTGGAAAACATTATGGCTATTGTGGTGGGTTGATGGTAGAGACTGGAGCTTGGGTTGCAAAAAGCGCTCCTACCATTAACATCTTGAATGGGACTAGTGAATATTCCTTCATTGGTGCCTTTTCCTTAGAGTTGGCGATATTTAAGTGGTTGCTTTATTTAATTGTGGATGGTTGTTGACTTCTCAGAGAAGGCTAAGGGTTCGACTCACTACAACTGAGGTGACTAGTGAGCTTAATAGTGGGTGGTCAGGTATTTGTATTTTGACTCTCTTCTAGCTCTTCAACGTTGCTAGTTTGATCCCTTGAGTATCCATATAGGTCCCTTGTGGTGGGGAGGGGGCAGCTCACAGGGTGTTTGGTTAGATTTTAATCTGCGAGGTGTTGGTGCATGAAATTCACTAGCTAATAATCTCCTTGTCAGTTTGGTTGCTTTGCATTTGGAAGTTACCATAGTTGGACCTAATAGTATCTTTGTTGGCTTGGGGCCTAGGTGTTCGATAGTTACCATTTTCAGACTGGGTATTTCTCTTATTGTTGGGTTGGGAGGCTGCCCTAGAGTCATAATTTGGGTGTGGGATAGTCTCTATGTTCTTGTTTTGTCTTTTCCTGGAGAAGGCAATATTGTTGTGATGCGTTTAGATCCATGTAATGCTCGCTTCCTCCCTTCGACCAAACGAATTTGTACCAGGCTGGGAGGGTGGGGATCTTATTTACAGGTGGAAATGGCAGTGAACACATCTCCATCATCTGGTCGGGGAGGTCGGACCATTGGCAGAGCAGGCTGGGAAGCTTCTGGGGGTCATGGGGGATGTGGTGGTTCGATGGTTGGTCGTGGTGGTTCTTCTGTCGATCGTGGAGGGAGAAACCCGTAGACTCCAAAGAGGGGTGGGGGGTCGCGGCGAAGGGGAACTGGTGTTGAGGGACAAAATGACAGCCTAGGAGTGGAGGCATGGCAGAACAACATTGTTATATTGATACCTATTAGGATTTGATTCAATCTCTACTGGAACATTTGGAAACCTCAGAGAGGGTGCAGTAGGAAGAGCATGTTGCACTCATTTCCACTTTAAACAAGATGAATTACTTCCACTGTCATGTTCGGGAACTGATCGTGGTGGTCTAGCATGGCCAAAAATTGATATCATAGAAGGTGGAGAAGCTGGAGTCATGGATGGCACACTTTGAGGAGCATGTCCAACGTGTCTTCTGCCCTCCTCCTCCTCCAGGGACTGCTTCAGACGATCCTGCCTCGATTACTTCAGATGACTAATCATGGTTACAAGTGTTTTACATGTTTTCTGGTGCTTTTGGCCTCCTAAGTTATGGATTGTGTCTCTAGTTGTTCTTTTTTTTTTTTGTCATATTCCAATCACAGTAGTAAATAAACCTATTCGAGATGAGACTACCTGCATTTTGAAACCAATGTACTCCTTTTTTGTTGAATGAATAGAATTTTGACTTACAAAAAAAAATAATAGAAAACATTTATCAAAAACTAAAATTGCTAAATTTGAAACAACATCTAAACTAGAATTAATTGAAGGTGTGACATGCGTGCCCTTATCATGTAGGCACCCTCTTCCAAACAATAGTCTATTTCACTATCTCCTGTGGCATGCATGTGCCCTATACCAAGCAATAGTCAATATCACTATCTCCTTCACTTTCATTCAACCTGCTCATCACTAATGTAAGGAAAGGGTGAAGGTGTCATATATGTTTTATGCTCTACTACCCCATCATTGGGAGGATCACTACCTTAGAAATAGGTAAAAAAATATTAACACACACATTAAACATAGATCATAGAGGTATTAGTAATGTGATGCATGCTTGTTCTAGACCAAGGCTGCTTGGGAGCGGGAGCGAAAGTGGGAAGTGAGAGTAGAAGCGAGAAGTGAGAGTAGAAGCGAGAGAGAGGAGTGAAATTTTCCAAAGCTCCCATGTTGGGAGCGATTTTTGGAGTGAATTTTATATAATATATATTTTTATATATTTTGATGCATATATGTCAACAAAAGATTCTAGAATAATGAATTTGTGATTAAGAAACATAAAAGCGTGGATTAAACTATATAGCATCATTCATCTAGTAGTTATAATATTCATTAACCATGGGTCTACAAATTTCAAGTTATCATTTATATAGCATGTAAGGGTGCACATAACCAAAATAACATCAGGTGCAATCCATCTCTGAACCAAAAATACATCAACAAGTAGGCTCTAGATGGCCTCTAGCATCCAAAAAAATCATGCTACAAAAAATACCTACATATCACCAAAATCATTTCCTATATTGGGATCTTTGTCATTAATATCACCCTCTAAGCATTAACATAAGATAGAAAAAATGTAGCATGTCAAGTCAAGATTTTGTTTGAGTGATAGGTACATTTTTAGTAGGGTCATGATAGAGGAGTTTGAAAACCAATGTCACTAACATCAAGGTACATAGAGGGTTTGGTTCTCTTAATTAAATATGAGTCCCACGACCTAGTACATGACAAAATCCAGTGGAAACATTGGAATCCCCGCAATATTGAAATCCTAAAAACTAATAAGTCTGCTGGATTTTGAGTGAGATCTAAAATTCTTCTTTCTCCATATGAAGTCTAATGAGGTTAGAACCACTCTCAAACATCCCAAGTCATCATGGTATTGTTAACAATTTAAGTAAAAAGATGAAAATGAAAGATAAAGGAGAATGTCACTTTTAGTTTAAGAATTTAACATTACCATGAATTGCATGTCAATACTAGGGCCATAGGTTTGAATATTAGGCTACTATGGACCTAATATTACCCTATTTTTTTCTTTCTCCCTCCCACTCTCGACACTCCCACAATACCCCTGAACCTCTATTTCTCCAACCCACACGTTTTTTGCCTCCGCGTGGCTAATGTATTACATAAAAATACCTTATAATACACATATTTCTATACAACATATAAAAACCTGCTACCCCCCTATTATATGCTCTATATATTATTTCATTTTTTCCTCATTATTTATGCCTCAATATGAACACACGTGATATGGTATTGCTTTGTGAGTGAAGCCCCCATGTCTCATGTAAAGGCATATAATTGCATAAATGACATCATTAAATTGTTATGCATACGTAACACATAAGAATACATAATCTATTATAGTGAATTTCAGATAAAAATTAAAGATAAACACTTCTCTTATAAGGACTTTAACTGGTTTCATAACTTATATTTTCCCCATAGACCACACTCCTCATATTCTTTCAACAACGGGTCACCCCCGAGCTGGACCCTCAACTCCACATGGATAATGGATTTACTAAGCTAGGTACAAATCCAATACCATCATAACCACATCAAGGTACAAACCCAACAACCTCCTACCAAAAGTATCACATGCTCCATCATCCCCACAACCCAAGTAGTGCACACCCTTCTCTACACTCATAGGTCATCGGGTTGTGCCACTACCCCTTTGACCTCACATTAGGGATCCTATCCCCCTCTCCCAAATCCTCCTCAGATTCTACTCAGAGTCCATCATGTCTCAGAGTCATCATTGTTTTCCATTGATGGAGTCAAATTAGCTTTCCCCAACAGTGTCATGATATAATGTGTGTTCAATAACACTAACACCATCACTTCTATGTGCATGCCACTCTCTTGAATCATGATAGCCTCTAAAGTCACTTCATGGACCTTGGATAAAAACATGTAAACTTTTGACTTAGGATTATTTTAATAATTTCTTAGCCACCTAGGCTTAGTCCCTTCATCACTTACCCTTTAGCCCCCCTTTCACATTTGTGGAGTCTTATCCCCCTATACTCTCTTTTCTAACTTGGTCTACAGTAGATGTATGTAATTTCATATTTACAAAACTAGCCTCTTTAGCGTAAAAACATATAAGCACAGCCACACTTAGCCTAAAAACCATACGTATATGGGCACACCAACCTCAATGTAGTTCTCAGATCATCAACCTAAATATGATATGTACATCACACATATGGGTCATCCTAGGGGTGTTAAAGAGGATATTAGTACCCTATAAACATACTATAGAGCTTACCCAAATATTTTTGGTTTAGGTTTACGATGGTGTCATTAATAACATTAGCACACGACATATCCTTATTACTCTAGAGAATAAAAGCAAAGAATGAATACACTAATTTTCATAGTTAAATATATTGGTATTTGTTAGAGGGACATTTGATTTATTGGGAACATTTAAATTGGAAATATTTATTCTGATTAATGGAATATGTTAGTTCATTGGTATTTGTAGGAGTTTGACCCATCCTTGCCCTTGTGTTTTTTTATCTAAAATAATTGTGATTTCTAAGAATTAGGGTGCTTTATAATATGTCACCTTATAGATTTTGATAAGATTAGTTTATGATGGGTATGGAAAAAGTGTATTTCAAGCTAGTTGTGTAATCTTATTTTTTTATGGAAAAGTTATTGTTCAGTTTGCAAACTTTCTATGGTTGGCTAGAGGTGACTTACCTACTACAGAGAAATCATATTTATATTTCATAAATATGGAACCTTGGAATCCTTTAGCTGCTGCTACATATGCACATTTCATATGGCACAATGGAGGGGCAAGATCATATTTTTCAAATTCAATTACATTGTTGAAAACTAATTAAGGCTTCATTCCTTCTCAGTAGGGATATCTACCACAACCACAACACTTATTTGATTATATACATAGTTCAATATGAATTGTGAATTTATTTTTGCAACATCATTTAATGATGTTTTGAATGAGATCTTACTCTTTTAAGGTATTGAAATGCCAAAGTTTATGAAAGTCTTTTAGACAACAATTATTATTGGTAATTTTATAGAATTCAATGTTATTTCTCTTGTCAACAAAAGTCTTTTAGATATTTGTTCTTGTACCATATCTTTTTGAGTCGGTGTAACACGATATGTAATTTTGGGAATGATTTTACCATTACGTTAACATTGATAACAAGTTTATCTTTTTAAAACATCTATAAATTATAAATAATAATGAAACCTTATAATTTTTTGTTTTATTCTAAAAGAACCTTTACACATACATATGTATTGTTTTCTTTGAATTTTTCATTTTTTAGATGTTAAAGTTGATTTTTGTAATAATAATTGGTGTTATTTTTCTACAATCAACATTGATAGTACTAGCAATTGCATCGAGAGGTGCAAAGGAATGCCAAAAGCTCAAGAAGCCAAGAATAAAAATACAGGGAAAAATTAAATTCAATTACATTGTTGAAAACTAATTAAGGCT
The DNA here is from genome assembly GCA_000404065.3 of Pinus taeda. NCBI lineage: Eukaryota > Viridiplantae > Streptophyta > Pinopsida > Pinales > Pinaceae > Pinus > Pinus taeda. Next base: position 13,932 of record APFE030368226.1, read on the forward strand.
TCATTCCTTCTCAATAGGGATATCTACCACAACCACAACACTTATTTGATTATATACATAGTTCAATATGAATTGTGAATTTATTTTTGCAACATCATTTAATGATGTTTTGAATGAGGTCTTACTCTTTTAAGGTATTGAAATGCCAAAGTTTATGAAGGTCCTTTAGACAACAATTGTTATTGGTCATTTTATAGAATTCAATGTTATTTCTCTTGTCAACAAAAGTCTTTTAGATATTTGTTCTTGTACCATATCTTTTTGAGTCAGTGTAACACGATATTTAATTTTGGGAATGATTTTACCATTACGTTAACATTGATACAAGTTTATTTTTCTAAAATGTCTATAAATTATAAACAATAATGAAAACTTATAATTTTTTGTTTTATTCTAAAAGAACCTTTACACATACATATGTATTGTTTTCTTTAATTTTTTCATTTTTTAGATGTTAAAGTTGATTTTGTAATAATAATTGGTGTTATTTTTCTAAAATCAACATTGATAGTACTAGCAATTGCACGGAGAGGTGCAAAGGAACGCTGAAAGCTCAAGAAGCCAAGAATAAAATACAGGGAAAAATTGAATTGTTGGCCGTGGTGAAATTCATATCATGATGAGACCTTCAAACTCATGATACAATTTTTTTGCGAGAACTTGACAATACTTTAAGTAGTTCATAAAATCCCCAATCAAACGCAGCTGGAAGTGTAGAGGGATTGAAGAAAATGAGCGAGAGCAATGGTTGTGTGCGATTTTTTATGTTTGACAGAAACGCCAATATTAATCCAAATATAAAGAGCACATCAATGAGCAAAACCTTAAAGACAACAATGCTAAAAATCAGACTAAACATAATGAGAGAGAGAATCAATAAACTGAATATTGTTAATAGACTTTGATAGAGATCAATACATTATTGGCGTAAAAACACTTCATGATACCTTTCACACTGTCAAAATTAAAAAAGAAATCATAAAAATTAACTAAATGATCACTTTATTATTATTATTAAATAATCAATAGATGGATTAAACACCTATATATAAGATCATGTAACAAGGTTCTTAACCACAAAATTTATTTGCACTTTATCATAAAAATTATTAACACATCAACAGGGTCATATAACTTATCAATACCACATGCTATAAAAAACCCATAAAACATTTCCTATAACCACTTATTCATAATAAATTTTATATTAGTCAATTTAATTAAAAAAATAAAAAATATTATAACTTATTCAAAAATATTCCAAAATATCATTTAGAAATTTATTCTTATCTAATAATTATTCATAATTAAACTAAAATTCTCAAACCCACTCCATAAACCTATAAATTTAATTATTGTTTTTAAGAATATTTTCTTTTACACCCATTTTAATTTTTAACGCACATTACCCATCATAGTTTTTGCACTTGCCACTTGTCATTGACACATTGTTAGATGCAATTTTTTATTCTCCTTCTGCAGTGATGGTACATTGGTGTTCATTTCTTTGTGAATACCATTAACATATTGAACGTTTTCTTCTTAGTTGTGGACATTGATATAGAATAAAGGTGCGTAGAGGAATTTTGTCTATGACCCGTTCCACTGCATAAGCTGGCTTCTGATTTACGCGCGAGATATGTTCCTTTGTTCTCTTCATCGAGACGTGCAAGGTAGGATTATTATAGACATGCACATAGATCCTTCGAGATCCTAATATGTTTAAATGTATGAGTTCAAGTCATTGGTCTGGTTGTAAAGAGTTCAAGAGGTCATTGTTCTTCTACATAATGAATAAATGAGAGGATCCATTGTGTTAGGGTGGGCTTTTTTGCCAAGTAGATTATAAAAAAAATTAATAAACAATGTTTATAGAAACCTAAAGAACAAAGTCATTGGAGTATCAAAAATAGTCAACATCGCCTGTTGAGGAAACTGGTGGACGTTATCGCCTTCAAACTTGAAGTCAATGCAAGAAGGACCTTCCGGCGATTGAAGAAAATGAATAGCAATGGGAGCAATGAGAAATATCCATGTGTCAATTTTAAATTGGTGGGAGGACGACGAAAATGAGGACTTCTTATTGGCTAGGGTGAACAATGTTTACTCAGCCCCAAGCCCATAGAGTAAACGCCTTCGGCCTAATTAGCTTTGGGTTTACTCCCAAAGTGTTTATATCATGTTAAGTGTGCTTTCATGTGATGTGGGGCTCATGGTGAAACGGTAACTCCTTAGTTTTGTTTTAGAATTTGGGTTGATGACATTTGGATAGATTTTTATGGATGATTACTTGACCTTATACTTTGTGCTAGATGTGGTTCACTTCTTAATGGCGTTTTTACCTTTCGTACATTGATATCTTCTACATGGTGCATGTGTTTAGGAGAATGATTAATTTCATAGGTGTTGGATCTACCTTGGATGGGGGGGATTGAGCACCGTGAGATAGGGTGCTTAGTCGTAGTAGCATTGGGACCACTTGGCATGTATTATGAGGATAACATATTGACTTAAGGATGCATGGGTTAAGGGAACATTATTTTAGGTTGTATTTGGATTTGAGACACATACGTTGAGGAGGAGCATTGAATCATTAAATGCTTATCTTGGAGAGTTAAACGATAAAGGTTGAATGAGGTGTTATATTATTAGCCAGAATTCGAGGATATGACCATATGCTAACTCATATGACTGAATTGTGATTTATGTATGTGTTGGAGGTATTTCTACCTAAGTTTTATGTAGATATATTTTGGGCTTTCTCGAAGGTTCAAAAGGACTTCCTAAAGGGGCATTGACAAACATTTATAAATGAGTTCCTAGTGTAGGGAAATGTGATTATTTGTTTACATTTGACACAACTAAATAGCGTTGTGTTGATTTTTGGTAGCATCAGATGTATTCAAGCCATGAAAATTGGTGGAGAGGCTAAGGCACATGTGATCTCCAAGACCTAGAAATCGTTTAGAGAAATTCCACTCGGATGAAGAGATATTAAAATAATTAATATTTTTAACGAGTTCCAAAGTCTAAACTTAGGAAAATTAAAATATTAATGTGTATTAATATAATATGGGTGAGAAAGTTCTAAATAATGAGGATTAAGCCAGATCTAATCTTAGTCGTTGATTAGGGACTTAATCTAGGCCGTTGAATCGTCAACAAGAAAAGTATAAGAGGAGGCTTGAGGGTCAGTTGGAGATACACCAAGAGAGATCAAGAATTCGATTTTCTGGGGCTGGGTTTGCCGAGGAAATCGAGTTAGAGATCATTTGTAGTGAGGGGCAGTTCAACAAGGGATTTTGATTCAAGGCTGAAGAATACATATCAGAGAGGTAGCAAAGTGTCGAAAGAGGCAACAAAGAGCCCAGCAGGGATGATGCAAAGGCTAAGGAGGCCATCGCACAGGATGTAGAAGCCATAGAGGCAGACATAGAGGATGTAGACGCTGATGCAGAAAGCCACAGAGGTTGATGCAGACAACGCAGAGGGCTGTAGAGCATGACACTAGGCTGAAGAGGCTGCGCTAAGGAAGTTCTGTGGGGAAGACCAGCTGGGAGAGGGTGACGCATTTCCAGAGAGGGTGACACAGTTCCAGAGGAGTGCTTGGAGTAGATTTTGCTATCCAACACGAGGAACAATCAGAGTCACTGTGGGGTTGATCATATGGTTGATGATTTTCTAGAATATTTGTCCCCGGAGAGAGGTACTATTGCCAAGGATATTCTCTTAAGAGTGAGCCATTTCTGGCACCCTAGTTGTATTCAGAAATCTGCTTAATAATAAAACCCTCTATATGTTGCACTAGTTTTTCTGCATTGGGTTTTTTCCAGGGACGATTTTCCAAAAATAACGGTGTCCCTTATGTTGTCTCAGTTTATTTTAGTTGTTTATTGGTATATTTGTGAAGGCTGCAATTGTGTTTACTTCGATGTTTATGTTATTAAATAACTTGTAAATGTAAAAACAAGCATGAGATAGTAAACCAGATATTGCAGTGGGGGTTTCTGATGTGTTAGATTCATAAATTTTCACTTGGTATCAGAGTGATTGCAAATCAAAGAGGACTGAAGACACCAGCCAAAGAAATCTGAGAATTTGCAGCAGAGAAGCAGTTGTCCTAAGAGACAACGTTGTTCTAGATTTGAAGAGGCAAGAGGAGGAGTGACGTTGTGCAAAGAGGGTGATGTAGAGGCTCACGCAGAGCCTGTGTCAACATTCTAAGCCAGGAGAAGGGCGAGCGTAGAGGCATAGAGGGGTAGAACAGGCTCACGCATAGCCGCGTCATCCTTCTCAGCCATGAAGGATTGACGTAGTTGGCTGAGAGGAGTAGATTTAGCCTACACCGTGATTGCATAGAGCTTGAAGGGCTCAAGTTCTTCAGTTGCTAGGGCTAAGTGAGTTGTGAAAATTATGGTTTGAGGAATTCGTGGGACGTTGTTTTTGTCAGTGTAGAACAATGTCTAAGGAGACAGAACCAAGGTAGAGGGAAGCACTACCTCAACAGATTTCTAGCCAAGAAATCTAGATCCGAGTTGTAGCGGCAAAGGAGAATTTGGGAGGAGTGATTCGACAAATGGTCAGAGGATTTCTAAGAAGGAAGTCGAGGCTTAGAGGGAGTCTAGAAGAGGAGAAGAGATGGCAGTAAACAAATTGAGGGATCATGATAGATTGGATGGGGCTTCCAATTTTGTCATTTGGAAGGCCAGGATCCTGGAAATCCTGGACAAGCATCACATCAAGGACTATGCCTTAAAAACCATAGTTGTCCAGTTGACCTGAATGCAAATGATAAGTATGAGGAGGCCCAAGAAAAGGCAAAATGCATGATCCTAGACGAGGTCAAAGATCATGTCATAGCACATATTACTGAGAAGAAAACAACAAGAGAAATGCGGGAGACCCTGACCACCTTATACCAAGGCTCTTCTGTGCAACGAAAGATATTATTAGAGAATCAACTAAGGTCATATCAGATGCAGAAAGGAGAGGAGATAGATCTTTTCCTCCTCAGGTTGCAAGGAATTCGTGACCAACTTACTTCCATGGGGTCTACACCGGATCCAGAATTTATGGTCAAGACTGCTCTAAATGTAGTCTTCGAGGATTGGGAGACATTTGTCCAAAGCATTTTGGGTAGAGCGACTCTCCCCAGTTGGGAGGAGATGTGGGAAGCTCTTCGACAAGAAGAGCTCAGGAGGTTAACCAAGGCGGGGAGTAGCGGTAAGGGAGTTCGAGTCAAGAAAGAAGAGGAGGACGATGTAGCTCTAGCATCTATTGGACAACAAGGGGTTTAGAAGAGGAAGAAGAAGGTCATCTCTAAGGTCAAGTGCTTCAATTGTGGGGAGCTAGGACATTATGCCTCTCAGTGCCCCAGGAAGAAAGGCAAGGGAGAAGTTTCCAACTCAAAGGAATCTCCAGCAAAGGCAGAGAAGGATGTTGACACTGATGTTGATTGTGTCATGAGTGCTCATGCCCCTCTAGAGAAGAGGTGGGGAGACATAGAGCTATAGTCGAGAGGACTACAGGAAGGGGGCGTGATCCTTGAGGTGCCCAAACTCTTGGATCACATACAGCTACGGGAGCCCTTAAGGATAGTAGCATGATGACAGGTGTCAGGTGGAGCAAGGTGTGATGGAGCGACAAGGTAGTGCTAGAGTGCAGAAATATGAGGTAAAGTAGTGGAGGTTGGAGCAGTGTGAGAGGCACAGAGGTGTTTGCTGCATCGCAATGGAAGCATAGGGAGAACATGATAGAAGCAGAGGTAGCTTCAGCATGACAAGGCTTCTAGACTGACTAGGATGTTAGTGTTTGGGTGAAGTTAGTTACTTACTTCTCGGTAACTGAGTTGCAATGCAACAGTTAGCAGTGGTAGTGGTATGGGCAGCATGATGCAACATTTTGAGAGGGAGCTGCATTACAAATGTAGCAGTGGCAGTGGCAGTGTCATGGGAAGTTGTATAGGAAGCATCAACGAGGGGATGTGAGGCAGCAGGCAAAGCATCAACACAGGTATTGATGCGGAAGATCAGTGTGATGTTTCTATGCTAAAGCATTACTAGAGCACATTCCTCGCTAAGAGGGAGTGTTGATTTTTGGTAGCATAGGATGTGCTCTAGCCATGAAAATTGGTGGAGAGGATAAGGCACATGAGATATCCAAAACCCTGAAATCGTTTGGAGAAATTCCGCCCGGATGAAGAGATATTAAAATAATTAATATTTTTAATGAGTTCTTAAGTCTAAACTTAGGAAAATTAAAATATTAATGTGTATTAATATAATATGGGTGAGAAAGTTATAAATAACGAGGATCAAGCTAGATCTAATCTTGGCCATTAATTAGGGACTTAATCTCGTCTGTTGAATTGTCAACAGGAAAAGTGTAGGAGGAGGCTTGAGGGTCAGTTGGAGATGCACCAAGATAGATCAAGAATTTGATTTTCTGGGCTGGGTTTGCTGAGGAAATTGAGTTAGAGGGTTGTAGAGGTTGACGCTGGGCTGAAGAGGTTGCACTAAGGAAGTTTTGTGGGGCAGACTGAAAGCAGATCAACTAGGAGAGGGTGGCGCAGTTCCAGAGAGGGTGACGCAGTTCTAGAGGAGTGCTTGGAGTAGCTTTCGTTATGCAACACAAGGAACACTCACAGTCACTGTGGGGTTTTCATCCGGTTGTTGATTTACTGGATATATATGTCTCTGGAGAGAGGTACTACTGCTGAGGATATTGTCTGAAGGGTGAGCCATTTCTGGCACCCTAGTTGTATTTAGAAACCTGCTTAATAATAAAACTCTCTATATGCTGCACTGGTTTTCCCAAATTGGGTTTTTTTTGGGGACGATTGCCCAAAAATAATGACTTCCTTGTGTTATCTCAATTTATTCCAGTTGTTGATCTGTATATTTGTGAAGGATGTAATTGTGTTTACTTCAATGTTTATGTTATTAAATAGCTTTTTAATGTAAAGAACAAGCAGGAGATAGTAAACCAGATATTGCAGTAGGGGTTTCTTATGTGTTAGATTCATAAATTTTCACACGTTGTTCTAGGGTCAAATTAGTAGTTTTTTCCCCAAGGAAAAATCGTAATTTTCATTGATTTAGTTGAAAATTACATGTTGTAAATGCTAGAAGCATATGTTGAATGAGTGGTCAAGCCAATGTTTAAGATTTTATATAAAAAAATATATCTATCCCAAGGTTGGGAGATTGTTAATAATTACATATGATATGTTCTTGTAAAATATATACGTGAAAAGTATAGAGCAAAAAAGATTAAATACATCAAAAATTCAGATAAGACAATAAAATTAGGACTTGTTGGCACCATTCTGTTGTTGATCCTCATATGGTCATTGGTAATGGTTGTAGAAGTCTTGATCTGACTATTCCTGAATCAATGAGTGCCCCTATGGTTGGTGTGACGTTTCTTTGGATAGTTGGTCAGGAATTTGATTGCGTTCCCTATATATATGATGACAAGAGATATAATCAAAATGTGTTTTCAACATCATAGTTTCATCCAAAATATGCCAGAGTGTGTGACTATGACATGCATATTGATGATTAAACCAGTTTATGATTAGTTTATAGTCACCAAAAATCTATAATCGGTAACATCCCTTCTCAAGTGCAAAGTATAATAAATGAAAGAGAGAAATAAGTTCAGCAAAATTATTTGTCCCATCCCCCAGTCCCATCTATATCTTATATAAGTGACTAATTGTGATGTGAAGTAAGATGCCCCTGCCACAACCATGGTGTTGTGTCGAGCCATCAAAGTAAGCCCATGGAGTGTTCTTATCAATAATCTCCGCAGAGATATTGCGAGCCGTGGGAGATCGATCTTCCTCCGGGATGCTATGATATAATGAGATTATGTGAGCAGTGACCTGCAACTAGTGAGGTAAAGTACCAGAGAATATGATTTTATTCCTTTGAAGCCAAATACTCCAACAAACCAATATGGGAAGGTTTCAAATCCTATGTGTTTGAGTTGTCGTCCACCACAATTGCCAAGCTTCCAAGATATCCGCCCCTTATCACCTAGATTGAAGATGAAGTACTGTAAGTACCTCTTGCCATAAAGAAATAATAATAGGGCAAGTAAAAAATAGGTGATCAATAGGTTCTAAGTCCTATTTGCATAGAGTACACCAAGATGGGCCATGATAGGTTCGCTTTTGTAGATCATCCCCTGTAGGTACCTTGTTTCAGAGGACATACCACATGAATAACTTAGTCTTGGGTGGTGCCTTCAATTTCTAGAGAACATTCCACCACCAACCAGAGACAAGGGGGTTGTGATCAGAAAAAATAAAGAGGTAACCATACTTAGGGGAGTATTTTCCATTCTGAGAGTGAGCCCAAATTAGCTCGTCCTCCTCCTTAGTGATCTGAACATGAGATTTAGAAAGAGAATTGATATATGATTACCATATATTTTTCCAAATGGGAGGGATGCCCAACAATTCAGTAGATTTCCAGGCTTGCCTAAAGATATAAGAGTTTCCCTAATCCATAATATGGGCAAGTCTAGTAATACCAGCATTGGCAAGGAAGTGAAGTAGCTCCTATGGTAATTGATAAGCATTCCCGCATCTAGACCAAGGATCCAAACCAATACAAACCAAATGTCCATTGCTAACCTTCCAGGTCAATCCATCTCTGATAAATGCAAGCGAGTGGAGGATCGTCCTCCAAACCATAGAAATGTTTGATCTGTCCTAAGTAGGTTGTTTGATCCAATCGAGAGAATGGAGTGGGGATATATAATTTTGTGTGACCACCTTTTCCCAGATATTCCTGGAGGTAAGAACATGCCAACCCATTTTCGCTGCTAGCGCACTAGCAAATGCTTCTAAATTTTTCATACCCCATCCTCCCCATTTATTTGGAAGAGTAATAATATCCCATCTAGCCCAAGCAAAGGTGTGCCCTTCTTGTTTTCACTTCCACAAGAATCTACAACACAACTATTGTATTATGTGTAAAATTCCCCTCAGAATCCAAGCCAGTGACGTCAAGTACACCAGAGTAGCCTCCAAAACAGATTTGATGAGAATGAGTTTGCCAGCCTTGGAAATCCATCTATGATGCCAGATATTCAGCCACCTTTTGATCTTTGCCACAAGCCAAATCCAATCGTCAATCTTGTATTTAACAGGCTTGAGGTGAAATCCTAAATATTTGAGCCCTACATCAAAGAGGAGAAAGGTGTATGGAAATCTCTGCTGCCCTATGTGGATTTCATTTTGCATGCATCTAGTTGAAGTTAGTGTTGATTTGAGATGATTGCATTCCATTCTTGTAGCAAAACAGAATGATCGGAGAACAAAGGAGAATGCGGTAATATCACCAATTGATCCATTAAAAAATATGAGTACATCATCAACAAATATGAGGTGGGTAAGGATGCATGTATTTGTGATCTTTATGCCCATCAGTCTACCATCTCTTTTTACCTCTGATATGTATCAACTCAACCCTTCCATGACTAGCAAGAAAATAAGAGGTGAGAGGGGACAACCTTGTATGAGGCCATGCTCAACATGAAAAAATGGTGAGGTAGAGCCATTGATAAGAACATTATAAGAGACATTAGTAATACAACACATAATCCATTGAATGAAAGTTAAAGGAAAGCCTAGATGAGTCAATAGCATCCTCAGATAGAGCCAGCTAGTGCAGTCAAAAGCCTTAGCCAGATCAAACTTAAGAATCATACCTTTTAACCTCTTGATTTTGATGGAGTGGAGGACCTCCTGTGTAGTACTAATTGCTTCATGAATCTTCCTATGGTTGAGAAAAGAAAACTATTCTGGGGATATATACTCTCGTAAGATAGGCTTGAGGTGATTTGCTTTAATCTTTGCAATGATTTTGTATATGTAGTTGCAAAGTGAAATAGGTCGAAAATCATTAAAAGTTTGAGGGCCATCTGATTTGGGAATAAGTGCAATAAAGGTAGAATTGAATGCATCATACATTCGGCCACTTGTCCTACATTCTTTAATTACCCAGAGGAGATCATTTCCCAATACTTCAAAAAAGCAAGATAAAATTCAATCGGCCAGCCATCGGGTCTAGGGATTTTGTCTTGCTTAAACCATTTAAGTGTGCCTTCTAGTTCCCCCAAGGTAAACGGGATGATCAAGGTCCTCTGCCACTTCATGATTAACAAACCTAGGGAAAAACCAAACCACTTTGATGATCTCTATGAGAGTAGCATCCTGTGGAGTTTTGTATAGCTGAATAAATGAGAATTACTGAGGGTAGCCAATTGATGGAAGGTCTTTATCTATTGACTAGTATCATCCTCCAAATTCCAGATAATGTTGATAGCCCATCATCCATTTTCAAACCAATGGTAAAACTTCATATTACCATCTCTTGACCATAGCTAAATGGCATGACTCTGGAGTCTTCAAGTTTCCTCTCTATCCTTCAATATTATGTTTCGGTCTGCTTTGATTCTGATAAGTCGTTCTTTGGCTTATGTGGAGACAAAACCATGACCATCCCTATCCACTAGATTAACAAGTTCCTCTTCAATTTCTTTTAGAGTCTGTTCATCCTTGAGTCTTTTTTCTCTGGCCCAATTGATAGATTTTTTCTTGAGGTAGAGCATATTTTTAGCAAAGGCTTCAGAAGCAAATTGTCCAGGTGTTAGAGGGCGAGCCTTCCAATAATCAATGACCATATTCATGTATCCCTCATCTTTGATCCAGGTGGAATTGAATGTTTAGGGGGATTTGGGCTTACAATCAGCATAAGCAAATTTAAGGTAAATGGGAGAGTGAGCAGATAATCCACCAGATCCCACCCATTGCCGATATAAAGAAAGGTGGTCCAAAAGAGGGTCTTTGACAAGGAATCTATCTAACCTTCTAGCAAGCATAGCTTCTCTATTCCTCTGATTATGCTAGGTAGGTTGCAGCCATGCCATAGGAATATTAGAAAGATGATGATCCTCTAACAAAGAACTGATATGATCTGATAGAGGGTCAAATTGAGCATTGTGTCTCCAGGATGCCACGTGACCAATAGAAAAATTAAGGTCATCTCCAAGGATGATATTTTTAGCTTGCATATATGAATGATTAAGGAGATTATTCTAGAAATATGCCTGATTGATGCAAGGTCCATATACATTGATAAGTCTCATCTCCTTCCCGAATTCTGAAGAAAAAATATCATCTGCAATGATACCTTCCCCTCCCCAAATATTCAGAAGTTTGACAACCCAAGGATTGTATCCCAATGCCAAGCCTCTAGATCACCCACGAACATCTAATGCATTAAAATGCCATCCAGGGACAAGGGCCTCTAAGGTGGGGATGATCAGGTTACAAGGAGCAAGAGTTTCCTGTAGAAATATGATGTCCACCATCTCTATCACAAGCAAACGTCTAAAGTCTAGTTTCTTGGTGGGATTAACCATCCCACAAAAATTGAAGGATAACTACTTCATGGGGAACCAGGTGGAGGAGAGGTAAATGCTCTAAGGACCTTGTCTATAGGAGGTTGTTAACCATGAGCCACATCCAATCCTGCCTAGAAAATAACCTTGGACATATTGGAGTGTCAACCCCGAGGGATTTTAGTGGGGAGGGGGGAGGAATAATAATGATTGCCAGGAGAAAGCATGGTAAGAGAACGAAGGCTGTAATGATGACTCTGACTAGAGTCAATGGATGGCTAAGATGTGGGGACGAATGTGGGGATGAATCTAGGGACATCAGGTATAGATGGGGGGTGGTGGTAAAAATAGGAAGAGAGGGAGCCAGAGAGCATGTAATAGGGGGGGATAAATGCAGGTGCAGAGGTGTAATGCGAAATGGATATATTGTGAAAGAAATCAATTAAAAAAGCATAATTAAAAGAGGATGTAGTGGAAGAAATACCCACATTGGAAGCAACCGCCGTCGTAGCCACACGATATCTGGTAATATGCGGGGATGGGGGACGAACAATCTCCATGCGAGATTCGTGGTTCGGCTGGGTGGACTTTGATGGGTGGTCATCAGCCTGAGCAGGACACTTCTCCTGCAAGTTAGCAGGATTTTCCTTTGCAACATGATTTGGACGAGCCACTAAAGTAGAGCTGGATGAAAGAAGAGGACAATCCTTGTATAAGTGCCCAATTTTGTGGCATCGTTGGGGTGAAATTAGTAGTTGTTAGATAGAGTTGATGATTTTAAGTGAAGGAGAACTTAGTTGGTACGAAAATTGTTGAAGCAAATGGTAGTGAGAGCGAATGTGAAGAACATTCTTAGTGATGAGCAAATATAATTGAGAATTGATGGAAGAAACATATAGTATAGTTTCTTGCACACAATAGAAAAATAGTAATTGATAAATTTATGCAAGGGAAGCAATGTTAATAAATTCTTAAAAATAATATAAATAACATATTCACATACTTGGTATTTGAGATTTGCTTTGGTAACCCTTAACCAACGAAACTAGTGAGCTCATAGCTACAACTCTTTCTCATGATCTCAAAAAAATAGTTCATAATACAATATTTATGTATTTCGTAGTAGCATTCAATCCAAATATAATGAATAATATCATAATAGCACTAGTACAAAATCATGGGCCAAAAGCCACAAATAAAAAAACTAAAAAAGTTGTTCTAGGGACTCCACTCTCGAACCCTTACTAGCCCCCTAGTCAAGCACACAATGTATCTACATGCAAAGAATACACTAAATATTCAATAGATAAAAGGAATCCCACATGAGTAGTATGATACCATAGTTTATGTAGAGGTGGAAAAATTAAGAGATATCCCAAAGTTGACACAAAGAGGAGATTAGGCTAGATGAGGATTCACTTAGAGAAGTTCTATTCTAGAGGAGATTGGATTGGAATAATTTAGGAATGCTTTATCTAAGCATAATTGCCAAATTCAATACTCCAATGAATAAAAGAAAGTACTTAAACCAACAACACTTAAATGCTCCTAATAAGAGTTATGCCTAATGAGAAATATAAACTGAAATATACAAGGTAGGATGTGCTTGTGCTATATTTTATATGTACAAGATAAATGAAAACCTAATGTTAAAATAAATAATGGTGATAATATGATACATCAAAAAGATGTTGAAGTCCATTTAATTAAACAACCACATACTATGCATTTTCATATTTAAACCACATACTATGCATTTTCATATTTATGCATTTTCGTATTTATGAGATTCAAATTTTGTTTAAAAGAAATAGCATGTAAATGGAAAATACTAATTCATAAAAAAAAACATAAATGTTTTAATAAAAATGTAAAGATATAATTATAATTATTTAGAAGATGATTGGTTAAATATAATAAATCAATTTGAAAATAAAGAAAAAAAAAAAAAATACATATTCCTTTTATTTAATTCAACACACAACACAAAGATACCTGGGACCCACCACTACCTACCACAAAGAACGGCAATATTGCAACAACGTCACCATCATGCATCCTACGTCAACCACCTATAAATTTCATAGTCCTCGACAGCGAGGTTTATCCATGACGTGACCAAAGGGACACGTGGAATCAGAGATACAACTTAATTAGGTGACCCCAAACCATGGGTGAGTCAGGAGAAGCCAGTGCGCTTGAGTCGCTCCATGATCGCCACATGGCAGTGATTGTGCCATTAGTTACTATCTACAATGAGTTGTATTCATTGTGTTTAAATCATCTTAGGACAGTGCGGGGTATGATGGGCGAGAGATTCCCTTGGATTGGCTTGTCTTTGTCTTGCCTGAATGTTGCACGTCATTAATTTTTTTAATGGTGGTTTCGTAACGTGTGGTATAGAGAAATTAGGAGACATGATGTGAGTTGTGCTACAGTGTACATGCCTCAGCCACTTCCGGGTTCATTAAAATAATAATAACTCAACTCACCGCCAAAATTTGAAACAGATTGAATTGAATGAGACACCAAAACACACAAGTTCGTTGTCTACTGCGTGTAAAATTTGGTCGGATGGTTAAAAATCCTTGTAATATGGTCATTTTTTTTTTGCCAAAAATGTGAGAGTAAGAGTGCTTGAATCATATTTTTTTATGGTGGAGATATATTCAGCACCACCGAAAATTATATGGCACCCAAAATTTTGAAGCTTGATAGTTGTAATCCATATTTCCAAATTTTTTTCTAGATTTTAACAAAATTGTTTCAGAATTTTCATTATTTTCCAAGAAAATTTGAAGCCTCCTTAGGCTATTTGTTTTAATTTGGATCTGTTGGAATATTAATTCCTACTCAATGTCTCAGTTGTGACTTTCTACAACTTTCTATGTAAAGAGTCTGTTCCTATTGTGTAGGAGTGGTTTCCCTAGTTTGGTCTATGGTTGAGATATTCTCTCAACTAACAGATTGTATGTCCAAGATAGTTTTTCTATCTTGAGACAATACTCCTGTATATATGTAATATGATATTTGATTAATGGAGGAGAAGATAGTTTGCACTATCAAGTTTTATCATGGTATTAGAGCCCCTGAGGGCCTGGCCCCTCTTGGGCCTAGCCCGTCCTGGGCTGAGAAACCTTGGCCCCTCCTGGGCTGAGGGAAATAAGAGATTATATTTGTAATATTTTACTTTTTTAGTTTGTCCATTCATTCAGGAAGAGCTTGGCTGAGTGTGGACGATTGTTTCCACTGTGTGTTTAGTGGAAGATCAGAATCATTGCAGTTAACTCCTGTGTTGAGGTCCCACTATAACGAGGCCGAGAGTAACACTTTCACTGTCGTGTTCAAATTTGTTGTTTTCTGTCCACTGTGGGTTTGTGTGGTGTCCGCGTTGACTATTGGTGCCCGACATATGAAACTGTTAGAGGGCCACTTTGGAGGAGATCTCTTCAGTGGAGATTTTGGCGCCTTTCGCGATGGCAATGCGATGAAACATTCATCTCAAATCTTTGGAATGGGGTCTGATTCAAGGGTTTCTACAATAGCGATCCTCTTATTTTTTATGGCCTTTTTGATGGGGTTCCTGCCTTTTTTGTTCATCTGAGATCCAGAACTCGAAGATCAAATCCGACCACTGGTCGATCATCCCTTTCGACGAATTCAGATTCACGCACAGAGGCTCCCTGTAAATCCATGTGAACGACCCCTCCTACAAGAACTTGAAGGGGGAGAAGATTGACCCCACTTACATGCGGTTCTTCTTGAGCACGAGAGATGTCTGGGCTCACGTTCTGCAAGATCTGAAGCACGACGAAATCCACTGCGTACTCGAGAGTAAGCTCATCGTACACCTCTTTAAATTCAAGGATTTGGAGAATTTGACTTACTATAACAAAACCTTCAAGGTTTCAAGGAAAATCAATATACTCTAGTCTTTGTCAATTGTATCCCTGATGTTGTGGTTTCAATGGATGTAAACACTGCTATGTATAATCTTGAGGGATTCGGTGATAGTACCACGAATTATCTTTCAACCAGTGAAACCCTTCTGTCGAAGCTCTATTTTTTAGCTATTTTTGATATATATTGTGCTGGGTAGGGTTTGGATCTACGTGGTTGTTAGAAACCACCTGACGGCCTACCAGATCCATGTATTTATGGCAACACTTGTCTACCTGAAAGCCTTTAATCTCATCTGCGAGGCAGAGGACAAGTCTTTCATTAAGAGGATGGAAACAACCCATGGATGGGATGTTTTGTTTTATATTTTTAGTTTTTTGAAGGGAATTATGCTTTTTACCTTGATTGTTTTAATTGGCATTGGCTGGTCCTTCTTGAAACCCTATTTGCAAGGCAAGGAGAAGAAAGTTTATTATAGACAATGGTAGGCTTGGCAGTGAGGATGATTACCCTTACACAGCCAACAATGATAGCTCTGACGCTTACAGAAAAAATGCCCATGTGGTGACGATCGATGGCTACGAAGATGTGCCTGAGAACAGTGAGAAGTTTCTGAATAAGGCCACGACTCATCAACTGATTTGTCGCCGAGATCAGAGAACTCTGGATAGTGTCTTTCTCATGCAACTTGAGGTTTACCGCCTTTGTCTTTTTCTTCGAGTCAACTTGACAAAATTGGAGTTTGGGAAGGTAAACACATTGAGCCTAATCAACTCAATGTAAAAGTGCAATTTGTTAGAATTGCATACTTAAAAAATTCCAACGAGAAACAAATTAATGTGGTATTTATAATTGTTTTGGAATTAGAATCATTGAGCTTAGCTAACTCAATGGAGTGGTTTTGTTAGAATTAGCTACTCTAACAAATAATGTAGGTGAATCCAAGACAATTAAATCAGAAATAGAAAGAAGAGACCAAAGGTGCTCAGTGGTCAACGTTGAAGTGCAACGAATATTGATTTTGAGCAACAAAGACACAGAAAATTAAATAATGATGGACAACTGGAAAAAGTTTATGTGAATTTGTGGAATATACTCACTAGCAGATGTATTGTGAGTCACACATTTTATTAGTAAGAAAGTCTAGGATGTTTTGTAGTGGTCTTTGTAAAATATGTACCCGATAACTCCAAAAGTTGGAGTTGTGTTGTAAGCCTTATAAGGCATGTGTAACCCCATACAGTTTGTGGTAATCTAAAAACCACATTGTATTTGCAGTGTCGGTTTGTGGTAAGTCAGAAACCACATGTAAGCGTGAAGTGGGACAGAGATTCCTGTTGGCATGGTTTGGGGTTAGCCGAGAAAACCCTCGGCTTGATAAAGTCAGCTATTTGGTGAGCCTTAGTGGCTGGAGTGCCCTAGTGGCAGGTTTGTGGACCAAAGTGGCTGGAGTGCCCTAGTGGTTGGTTTGTAGCCCAGAGTGGTTGAGTTGAGCCTTCATGGCTGAGTTGAGCCTTGGTGGCTGAAAGCTCTTGGTGGCATGGTTGAGGGTGACCCGATAAAACCCAAAGCATGGTTACGATTAATCCGATAAAATCCATGATGATATTGAAGGGGGATTTACAGGTACATGTACATTTAAGCAATTATAATTGTTGATAGAACCATGTATGTGAAGGTCATCCTACAAGACTGGAGGTTGCAGCGGTTGGCACCCATGCATTCCAGTGGATGGTTGTTCCTTTATATGGACATCAACATATTCTTCTGTTATGTTTGACTAGAACTAGACTTTGCAGATTGATATCGAGACAAGTACTCAATAAAGGGGTGTGTTGGAATATTAATTCCTACTTGTCTCAGTTGTGACTTTCTATGTAAAGAGTCCATTCCTATTCTATGGGAGTGGTTTTCCTAGTTTTGTGTGTGGTTGAGATATTCTCTCAACCAACAGATTGTATGTCCAAGATAGTTTTCCTATCTTGAGACAATACTCCTGTATATATATAATATGATATTTGATTAAAGGAAGAGAAGATAGTTTGCACTATAAAGTTTTATCAAAATCTCCCACTAACTCTTTTTTAGTAACGCTGAAGAGAAATTTGGATAAAAATGTTATAGGGAATTTTTTGGTAATGGTGAAAAAAATAGTTCTATTACACTGAAAGGGTGGAAGATATATGTGATGAGAAAATTGAAGGACTATAAAAATTTAAGCATGGCAAGTATAGAAAAATCTAGAGTTCATAAATACTTCAAAATATGATGAAGATAAGACGATGACGAGGAAACAATTGTTACTTGGATATTTTTAACGATTTAAATATTATATCTTATTATAATATTCATGTGATTATTATCTCTACTGCAAGCTGCAAGGCAATGGATATTGCAATGGGTTTTTGGTCAAACCCATATTAGTTTGGATTTGACAAAAAAACTGTAAAAAATTCTATAGTATAACATTACACATTGAAATATATGATTTTTTTTAAATAATTTAATTTATTTATGTTCAATTTGATTAGCTATCAAATTGAACATGTTATTTCCCTTTGCTTTTATTAATGTGCCCATTACCTCTATTAATTAACCAAAGTACATACATCACATCAAGGTGTAGAATAGGCATTTTTGATACAATTTGTTTTGGGAAGATGATAAAATTATTGCTAATGAGTATAATCATTTTATATTCCTATGTATAAAAATGGCTAATGATTAATATAATCTTATATTATTTAAAATTACATATATAATTTAAAATGATTATTTAAAATCACATATATAATTTAAAATGATTATTTAAAATCACATATATAATTTAAAAATATTTATTAATGTTATGTGAGAGATATATTTTTATTTTTACATTATATTTTAAAGGAGTAGAGATCACTTTTTGTGTGAACTTAACCATATACAATAGATTTTACACTATTAATGAATGAATGATATTCAAAATAATAAGATGTTTGTAATACGAATAAATATAAAATTTCTCATATTCACAAACCAATGTATAATAGAAATTTATGATAGGACCTCTATACCCAGGTCTAATAATAAGATTTTCATAAGACCGTATCCACAAACTATAAAAAGCCAAATGTAAACTATTAATAATTATTTCTATGTTGCAATACAAATAATGTTAATTTACAAATATTAATAATGCATTTAATTACAATTTAAAATTAATATAATTATAACATTTTAAAATTTTAAATATTTGTATTTTTATTGTTTTCTACTTTAATTTAGTTGTATTTAAACTAAGCAGCAAGGACTAGATACTATGTAGCCTTTGTTATATATATGTTACTTGATGGCAAATTGTTTAAAAAGAGGGCTAGGAAATTTTTATCTATCATCACTTAACTTCATTAATATCACAATATTAATATTACAATTTTGAAGGGATAAAACTTATATTTTTAATAAAAAAATAAAAAATCTCTAATACATTTATTACAAAATCATGGTAAAATGTTATTAATAGTTTTCTCATGCCTTTATTATAATATGATGATTTATAATATGATATATAATGTGATGATACATAATATAAT
>APFE030368230.1:0-11890 GCA_000404065.3 Pinus taeda
GCATGGAACTTAGAAAGATGAATGACACTTGCGTACGTGATCCTTTCCTGACTCCATTCACGGATGAAGTGTTGGAAAATGTAGGTAGCGAGGAAGCATATTGCTTCACTGATGGGTTCTCGGGGTACCACCAGATCAAAATCGCATTGGAGGATAGGAGCAAGACAACCTTTGCGACTGAGTGGGGTTATTTTCAGTACACTGTAATGCCGTTTGGATTGAATAATGCACCTACTATTTTCTCCCGCGTAATCATTAATGCATTCAAGGAGTTTATTCATAAGTTCCTGGAAGTATACTTTGATGATTGGACTATATTTGGGCTGGTGAAACACTATGTAGAAAGCTTGCGCCTGACACTGGATACCTATCAAAGAAACCAGATCACGCTCAATCTGAAGAAATACCTGCTCTGTGTTCCTTTTGGGACCTTGCTGGGTCATGAGGTTTACAGACAGGGACTAATGGTAGATCCAACAAAGATTGCAGTGATACTAAATTTGGAAGTGCCAAGGAGTGTGAAACAGTTGCGTGCTACCCTAGGACATACAAGATATTACATAAAGTTTATCAAAGGCTATGCCCAGATCACCGCACTTATGGAGAAATTGTTAAAGAAGGATGTCACATTTCGTTGGAACGAGGACTGTAAGAAGAGCTTGGATGTATTGAAAGAAAATATGGTCACGACGCTGATTTTAGTCTTTCTGGATTGGAAGAATGAGTTTCATGCACATGTCGACATGTCATGTATAACGCTGGGAGCAGTACTAACACAGACTGGTGGAGGAGACTTGGACCATCCTATAGAGTTCGTAAGCAGAAGGTTATCCAAGGCGAGAAGAACTATTCCACCACCGAGTGCAAAGGGTTAGCCATGATATGCGTGCTGCAGAAGTTTAGACACTACTTGTTGGGAGGCCAATTTAAGATGTATATGGATAACTTTGTGTTGAAGTACCTGGTCAATAAGTCTGTGTTGGGGGGGAGAATCTGCAGATGGCTATTATTTTTCCAGGAATATGGTTTTGAGGTAATTGTGAATGCAGGACCAGACCATTTGTCACGCATCGAAACAAGGGAAGAGCCCACTAATTTGGAGGAGGGATTTCTTGACACGCAGCTATTTGCAGTACGCATCGTGGATGGCCATTTTGAGGATATCATACACTTCCTAATGACAGGAACTGCCCCGAAAAGCTACATCGTCCAAAAAAATAAGGAGTTAGTGGTGTGAACTGAATTTCTTTTTGTCCTTGTTGGGCATCTATACAAAATGGGGTCCGATGAGATATTGCGATAGTATGTACTAGAGTTTAAAAGAAGCAACATCCTCACGGACGCTCATGGGGATGCTGCAGGAGGACATTAAGCAGAGAGAGCAATCACGCAGAAGATTCTACGCACAGGGTTGTGGTGGCCAACCCTCCATCGGGACTCAAAAGCATAATGCAAGGTGTGTGATGTGTGTCAAAGGACTGGTAGGCCATCGTGGAGGGATGAGATGCCTTTGAATCCACAGATGACATTGCAACCCTTTGCGAAATGGGCGATAGATTTTCTGGGATGCATTCAACCCAAAGATAGATTTTTACAAAATGGTGGATGCAGTATAGGGTTTATAAATGTACCAACATTTAATTTGTCAATTCGAAAAGTTCTGAACTTTGAGACACAACACTGGAAACACCAGAGAAATCCCTTCACAACCTGCAAAAAAAATTCTAGTCTATCTTGCGTATTAATCTCATCAATAAATGATATCCTGCACTAAAAGAGAATTTTAGAAAAAATCAATCCAAATAATTAAAATCATGCGGGAAATAAAAGAAATCAATGCGAAAGGAAATTCAAAAAGGAAATCATAACTGGAAATCAAACAATGTCGACATAATATCGAGAGACTATAAATGCTGGAAGGAATTCAAAAGCAAATCAAAATCATTCCTCTTGCACTACTTCTACCTTCACTAATTATGCTTGTACTAATTTTGTGTAAAGTTAACTTGAAAGAATCGGCATGTAAATCTACTCTGTAAATAACTTGTGAAAGAAATTAAATTAAGATGAATCTTGCATTCCTTGTCCCTGAAAATAAATCATTGAGAGTTGTCGAGAAGTTAAAGGGAAACTACAATACCAATTAAACATTATCATAGTGCAATTTCCCTTTTAATCATGTTGGCTTTGCATCATAAGAATCACAACTTTAGATAATATAAACTTATATGTGATTTCTGCTTAATGGTGCACGAGTTAATGATCAAACTATTTCACTATTTAATAATTATTTAAATGCATAACATGAAACTAATCAAAGCACAACCCTATTGATTTTAAACCAAAGCAAAGGATTCTAATTGCATACTAAAACCTGTAGAGGCAGAGTGTTATAGCATCAGTTGATCTTGTAAATTCAAATGTTTTTGCAATCTTTATTCGATATAAAGAACGATTTCTAATTCGAGAACAATTTCTAAAGCAGAAAACTAGATCAACCTTGTAGTTGAAAGGAAAACATTGCAACAGATTTAATAGTACCAATTTGAAGAAGGAAATAGTTAAATATTTCACACAGCAAATAATAATATAGATGCTATTTAATCTAAAAGATGTAGAGCAGTGTCGAGCTGGTCTAGTGGCCAACCCAACCAGTGCACACCCTCTATTAATGACCTAGTTCACACAGAATGTAAAGTCATTAGATGAAATAAATAATTAAACATAACGTGCTCGGAAATTTCTTCAATTGATTACTGAAAACAATGTTTACATTATGTAGACATCACTTAACTCCAGCAAGACGAGAGGAGCGATCCACAACTGATAAATTCCTGACGCTACATTGGGACCAACTCCTCCCTTATGTGTTCCTTCAGTCCCTAGCTGGATTGATTTCCTTTCTTACTATCTAATTAATTGAAATCTTAAGTTAACTCCTTGCCACTCTAGGCAGTCTATTATATATGAATTAGATTACAATTTGGGCTTTTAATTAGCCGATTAGCAGATCTCAACAATTTTCCATGAATAAAGTTGGTTTGCAACTGAATGTCAAAGTAAGGATGATTTTGGTGAACCGTTGCTCTTTTCCTGGAATGGTGATGTTTCTGGACTTTATGTAGGATGGATGCAACACTGTCTCATCAAAACTTGGCATAGCCATAGAAGAAGAATTATTTAGCATGAAGTTTGAAACCATTATACATAATTGCCAAAATGCTATGTGCAAAGTGATCCGCTTTTGATCCAGGATAATCATGCATTTGGGTAGAGACTTTAAAGCTCACCACGTAATCTGGATGAATATGAGTATTCAAGTGTGTGCTCCAATAAAATGTATGTGTTGTAAGCCATTTCCAATATGACTTGAATAATGATTGAATTAGACACAACTCCTTGTAGTAATCTCGTGTAGAATTTCGGCATCTGACATCTCATCTGATACCACTCAGTATTATCGATCTCCCAATCACTAGACAAATACGTTCGATCCAATCCTAAAACTTGCTAGTCTTCATTCGTTAAGAAACATTGTGCATTAGCTGGCACATCACTGGTGATGATAGCTTTCCTACCTTTTCCATCCATAGTATATGGGCTCAACAATGAAGCATATTTTTGAATAACCTCTCCTATCCAAGACAAGATCATCAGCTCACTGGAGGCACTCTGTAACATATTAGGTGTAATTTCTAGCGCCTTACAAAAACTCAAAATGTTGGAAACTTCACCACCTTTGGCCGTAGCAGCATCTTCTTCACGCTTATCACTTGGATCGACCTCAGGCTGAAGGAAGGCAATGCTAGGGTAACCATAAACCATGCTTAGCCAAGTAGCTAGCCCTACTGGGCTAGGAGAGGGCTCTCTCTATAAGGATCTCAGCCAAGATGACTGGATCAAGAAAACGATATTAGGCTAGGTATAGTAGCACAAGGTTTGATATTATTTTGAAGGATTTTGTTGGATCAGGAGGAGCCAAACAGTTAGGGCAAGGAAATTAGGTCAAAATTGTAGGGTTCTTGATGGGGCAAGGTAGGCACAAGGCTTAGCACTTTGGGGTTTGATGGGTGAGGTGATTCAAGACAGGCGAGGAGCTAGAAATATCATGTAAGCAACATGGATTCTTCCTAAACTAAAGAAAAAATAGACTGTGAATATTTTCCCAAAACAGAGCATAAATATTATGGGTTCTGCCCATCAACTTGAAAACATCCACTTAAAAGCAATGAAATGATTGATTAAGTACAAAAAAAAATTTAACATATGATCACAATAGAGAAAACTGAATTGAACATCATACCACATGGATCCCAAAGAAATAGTTGCAACTTGTCATTAATCTCCTGCTAAAAACTAATACAAAATGATGTCTACTCAAAGCATAAGAATCCAAATCAGTCCAACCCTTTACAATGAGAAAGAAGAACAAGATATAGACATAAATTCAACCTCCTGCCATCCTTAGGGGTCAAATCCCTAAGATGAGGAACTAATCCATCAAAAACTGAACAAGAAACTGGAATCTAGGCAACCTAACAACTTGCCTCTAAAAGGGAGGAAACTGATTCATTTGTCCTCAAGATAACTTTTGGTCTAATGAATCTACCTTCCAGTAACTGATATATGTCCTATTTATAGTGCTAGTCACCATTTACATCAGTAATAACATCATCCATGAGAGAAAACCCTAAATTACAGTAATTGCACAGCGAAGTGAAAATTCAGCATAAAATTGTCCTATGCGCAACGCCCAAGCTCTATGCATAGCACTTTTTACAGGACCATTTTGGAGGCCTTCCCGATGTCCAAATTGAGCTCATGATTTCTCATTAGAAATAATGTCTTGTATAATTTCCAAATATCCCTTTAGTTTCCCATTTGGAGTTGATTTGACCCCTCAAAACTGATTCTCCCAAGATTGCCTTTGTGCGCAGCGCCATGGGTAAAAAGGTCATTTTTTTGGGTTCTTTTTGACCTTTTGGATGACTAGTTTTGCTCCGAATGCTTAGAAAATGCACAAGGTGCATGCAATCATCATTGTGAATCCAAAAATTCCAACCATTTCTTGTTTGGATTCCCCTAGGAAAAGCGCAGTGCCACTGCAAAATTGTAAAATTCTTCAAAAAGGCAAAAATTCTCAAAACTTACTCAAAATTTGTGGAGAACACCACCATCAAGTGTTTGGGTTAGCCAAGGAAGATTCAACAATAAAACTAAGCCTATAACCCTCCTTTTTACCTTTGTGTGCTTTTTTTATCCTTGTCTTCATTTTCTTGACTCTTATGTTGCAAATCTTGCTCTAGTCCCTGTAATGATGAGCCATGTGCCTAATGATTTGATTGTCCCTGTTGGACGTTTGCAGTAGCTTCTCCAAATGAAAATTGACCCTATCAATCCATGTTTCCTTATCCTCAATCTCTTTTTCAAGCCTTTGTTTTGTAGTCAAGGTGGTTGGGGTTTCTTCCTCTTGCATTACTAATTTTCCTTTGTCACCTTGCCTCTTTGCTTTTAGAAGTTCCAGCTCCATGAGGACTTGTTTGTCACTTAGATGCTTGTTCTCTTGCTCAAAGTATGAAATGACATACTTAGCTCTTGCCAAGTTGTCCATCAGTGCTTGGATCTGTGCATATTTCCCCTTATGGTTATATTTTCATTTGTTGCCTCATCTTGAGCCTCCAAGTCGACTATCTCAATGCCATGATGAATGTGTGGCTATTCTGATCCATCAAATCAACTTCCCTTTCCTCTTCCTCAATGAGGCTTTCTTCCAACATATTTTCTTTCCCTTTATGCACTTCTTGCACCTGTTGTATCTATTGTGTTGATAAATAAGGCAAAGCCCCTTCCACAGTTTGTGGAGCAAGCATTTGCATATGAGCTAATGAAGAAGGCAAGGCCCCTTCCAGATCAAGTGGAGTAAACACTTGCCTATCCATTGCAAACAACTTTATTTCTCCTCTTTGATATGTTTTTTTGGTTTCTAGCTTCTCAACAACTTTAGTCTCTTTAGACTTCTCACTTTTCTTTACTTTGGCATTGCTGGAAGGCCTTTCTGCTTCTAGGGGCACCAGTGGAGGAATCTGAGGACCATTGAAGATGTCATTGGCAATAAATGTATCCCAGGAGATGTTCAGGAGGTTGAGATGACGTAGCACAATCATCTTAATCAAGGAATAGTGATAAATACTATTCATTTGCTAGGGGTGTGGCTTTTTTTGTACAATGTAGGCCATCTTCTCAATGCTCCTGAATAAGAAATATGGGGTGTTCATCATTTTCACTCTTGTGAAGTGCATAAGAAGCCTAATATGATAGGTGTACAACTTGGAAAATATGCCCTCACATGTAAAATACTTCATAATGATCCTCATCATAGGGGCATACTTGTCGTCAATGAACCTGAAAGGAAAGGTCCTCTTCTTTTCATTCTGGTACCTGGGTTTAATGTATGTCTCATAGTAGTGCTCATCAAAATCTTGTACTTTATACCATTTTCCCCCCACATTCAGAATCCTTGTAGCATTAGAAATGATGGAGGATGAAACTGTAAATGTCACCTCGACAAGAGTTACCTTGTTATCACGGAGATTGGCTACAAAAATCCTGGTCAGCTTAGGATGGTGTTGAACTCTTTGTACTTTCTCACAAAACTCATAGCACCCTAGATGCCTGAAATAAGAGACAATTATATGAGAAGCATGTAACTCTTTGATGTTTGATGGTTCCTCTATGATAATTCTGCCTCCCTTATGTGGTTTTATCTAATGCTGAGGTTCATCTCCCATGCTTTCATTGCCACTGTTTTCCTCCTCCCCATAATATTTATCATCTTTATCCATGTCTTTTGAATTTTAAACATTAGAAACACTAGAGAAGGTAATCAATAAGTGAGTTATGGTGAATAAGATAGGGGAAGGGGATAGGAGTTTGTGCAATATAGGATGAGATATGTATGATGTGAGAGTGAGAAGGAGGATATTTTTTGGTAGGGATTGTTTAGTAAATAGGGGTTTAAGGATTTTGTTTTGGGGATTAGGGTATAGGGGATAGGTGTAGGGATTTTGAGTGGGGGATTAGGGTATAGGGCATAGGTGTATGAATTTTTTTTGGGGGATTAGGATATAGGGGATATATGCAGGGATTTGACAACAGAATGTGGCATAAGGGATATGGTAAGTAGGGAGGGTTTTTAGACAACCTAGGGTTTTAAAATTTAAATAGCAAACAAACTTCAAAATCGTGAAATGAGTATTAGGAGGATGGCTCGAGGAGTGTACTTACTTGCTTAGGGGGTCTAGGTAGCAAAAGAGCAATTTAGATGGTTGTTAGGGTAGTCTTGGTGTTTTCTAGCCCTATGCACAATGCCCTGTACAAGTGCGCAACACCATGAAAAAATGCACTGGCACACAAGCTCTATGCGCAATGCTTTGTTTGTATGCGAAACACTCCCCGCTCTATGCACATCACCTCTAATATTTGCCTTGTGCGCAACGCTCCCTGCTCTATGCTTAATGCCTCCACTTTGCTTAGCCATCATTTTGCTTCCTTCTCTCCTTCAACTCTCTTCTCTCTCTTTGTCAAATGAATATGATGAATTTTGAAATCTTATATAGAAGGTGATTTTGCTTTTTCCTTAGAAAAAACCCACTTTATAATGTTTTTTGGAACTTTTACTTTGTCTTCAAATCTCTATTTGATGCTTTTCTTTCTTTGTTTCTTTTCAGGTGAATGATGCTTTGATTGAACTGATTTATTCAATGGCTTCATTTTCTTGTAGTAAGGAGAAATTCTTGGACAACTTATGGGAACACTTATTACATGAAATGATTTGAATTTCATAAAAAAAATATGAATCAACTAAAATACTCTGTTTTCATCTCAAAAACATGTTTTTGAGATGAAAATTACATCAGTCAAATAAGATCTTTGTACAATAACCATGACATACTACCAACCACTGTTTGGTTATTGGTCTTCCTCATACCTTTGTTTCCCTTTATTTACACTTGAAACTATGCTTTTGACCTTGGAAATGGACCATAAGACCTAATGAAAAGACCTTGGAAATGAACCCCGAGACCTAATGGAAACATAACTGCATTGACTCTAAAAATAACATAACTAAAACCATAACTGAATGCAACATGGAGTGGGTTAGCAAATGTACCTCATGAGGAAAAATTTGATTTTCTAAGAAGAAGACAACCATCGGTGGACCATTTTGGCATGACCTAGTGGAATGATAAAAAATTCAGTATGAGACACCTAAAATGAAAATGCAAAGGGCATATTTGATCCCTAATGGAAGCATGCATATACTGACACTAAAATTGGCCTTATTGGGGATGGTAGCTCCTTGGATGAGTCAAGAACACCGTAGACCAAGTGCCTAGTTGATTGGGCCAATACGGTCAAACAAATGAGAGACTGAAATCTTTTTGAAATTTTTGAAAAATGACTCGATACAAACTGAAAACTGACTCACAACCGACTCTAGACTAACTCAAAGAATTATTGAACACAACACAAAGCATTTAAGCTCTATAGCCTTCACTTTGGGCCCCAAGCTCAAATGACATTGTACTTCAAAACTTGCAAGGAAAGCAAATTGGTATATACAATGACAGTGAAACAACTTTAGCAAGCTGCATTAGAAATAATAGTGTTTTAGGAGCCTACCATTCACTGGTCCTCTTCAGCATTCTTGACCATCCATTTCCTTTAATAAAAATGCATCTTGTCCTTGATAGATTAAGATTTTATAAGGTCCTTTCCATAGATTATCAAACTTACCATGTTTCCCTTTTTCTTCATTTCGTGCATCCCATCGCAACACTACATCTTCCAGCTAAAACTTTTTTGCCTTGGTTTTGTGGTCATAAATTTTCGTTATCTTCTCTTGCAGCCGAAAAGTATTTTGAGAAATCTCTTCCCTTGTTTGTTGAAGGTGAATCATTTGATTGATCTGGAACTTAATATCATTTTCTTCATTGTCGGCTTCTTGCAATAATCTCATGACTGGGACAACAAGGGATGTAGGAAACATTGTATCAGTACCATAAACCAATTCAAAAGGCGACATACCTATTGATTTCTTACTTCTCACTCTGTCGGCCCACAAAGAATTGACAAGCTTTCGATGCCAATTATTTTTTCTTGCCTCCAACATCTTCTTAATAATGTTTACCAAGGATTTATTTGAAGACACAGCTAGTCCATTTCCCTCCAGATAATATGCCATGGAATGACCAAATCTGATGTTATATTTGTCACAAAACTTAAACATTTTCTTCGACTTAAACTTGTCACATTATCTATAATAATCTTGTGAGGGCGACCAAAATGAGACAAGATATTGGACTCTAAAAACTGAATAGTTACCGTGTTCGTAGCTTGCTTATTGGAATGGCTTCGATCCATTTGGTGAAGTAATCGATAACTGTCAAAATCCATATGTGATGTGGTAATGATGTAGGATGAATTTGTCCTATGAAATCAAGCCCCTACTACTGGAACGGTGCATTAAATACAACTGGTTTCAAAGGAAGAGGAAGCAAGTTCTTTTTTCCCTGAAAAACTTGACATTTGTGGCAGCTCATGACTGTCTTATATAAATGTGAAAATAAAGATGGCCAATAATACCCTGATCTCAAGATTTTATTAGTTGTTGTTTTCCAAAATAGGTGACCCCCATAATCTCCTCTATGAAAATCATTTATTACCTGCTG
The DNA here is from genome assembly GCA_000404065.3 of Pinus taeda. Classification (NCBI taxonomy): domain Eukaryota; kingdom Viridiplantae; phylum Streptophyta; class Pinopsida; order Pinales; family Pinaceae; genus Pinus; species Pinus taeda. Next base: position 9,732 of record APFE030368230.1, read on the forward strand.
AGCTTCATTTTCAACCAAACAATTGAGAAGAACCCCTCTCAGATCTTTCCAATAGAGAGCACTCTCTAAAATGTAGAACTTTGTAAACTTAAGTTTTAGTGATCTACCTTTACTTTTTCAAATTCCAGGAGGCAGAGAAAGGTGTTGAAGAACATACACTATATTAGAATACCAAGGTGAGTTGAGAAACATCTATGATACCTGAATGAGTGTGCCATTGTCTTCATCATTTGACATTGCTGCAATAAGATTTATATCCAGAATATGAAGATTTGACTCAGCCATGAGTTTTTCCAAGCCTTGACCTTTGATCAGTTTTGTGGGCTTAATCTCAATATCATACTCTAATATTGCTACTATTCACTTACCTCTTCTTCCTTTTGGATCAGTTTTCATGAGGACATCTTTGACAGCCATGTTGGGAACATATGCTATGGTATGCGAATGCAGAATGTAAACTCTAAAATCCTTCAATGCCTTTATAAGAGCCGAAGCTTGTTTCTCAATGATGTTATAGTGAAGAGCAACATCTCTAATAGTCTAACTAAAAAATGCAATGGGATGCTCAACATGATCCTTGTTTTGCATCAACATAGTAGCCAAAGTGTGCTCAGATGCAAATGAAAATATAATAAAATCATGAGTATAGTCATAACTAATCAAAATAGGGGTTGTGGTCAAAGCAAGTTTTACCAAGTTGAAATATTCCATGGCATCCTTGGTCCATTTCACAAGTCTGTCCTTCTTCAACATATTAGTTAACTCACGCAAATTCTCAACCAAATTTGGTATAAATCTACGTAACAAGTTCATCTTACCGTTGAAGGCTTGGATCTCCTTTTTGTTGGGTGGAAAGTTTATTTGTTGAATTGCATCCACCCTAGAAGGATCAATTTGAATACCATCTTTGAAAATTATATGTCTGAGGAGGTTACCTTCCTCCATGGGAAAAAGACTCTTATTTGGATTTAAAGAAATCTCGAACTCCTTGCATTTCTAAAAAACAATCCTCAGGTGGTGTAAATGCTCGTTAACAAAACCAGAAATTATTTTCAAGTCATCTAAGTAAAACACTAAGAGAACATCCTTCTCATTAGAGAAAGCTATATCCATAGCCTGCTGAAAAGTGGCCCCTGCATTCTTCAGCCCAAATGGCATCTTGGCATACTGAAAAGTCCCCCATGGTGCTGTGAAGGCAGTTTTGTCTTCGTCTTTTTCGTGCACCAAAATCTGATTGTAACCTGAGTAGCCATCTAGTAGTGACATTCGCGATGCTCAAACTACTCTTTGCATAATGTGGTCCATCTTAGGAAGAGGATAATTATCTTTTAGGGATACTTTAATTAGGTTCCAGAAATCAATGCACAACCTTATCTATAATTATAAGAAGAGCTTCGGCGTAAATCACATGAAAAAGACCTTTGTCGACGCGTTTCGAACCAACTAGTGTGGTTCATCGTCAAGACAAGTTGAAGAAACAGATCTGGCCTAGCATGTTAAATAGACTGAGCAGAGACTCCAACGGCTACATAACGGCTATTTTTTACTCTAGGACCCAGGCCAAACTTATATTAATAAATTTAATATTATTGTTATTTTTATAATATTAAAAGTAATAATATAATGTTCTATTTCTAGAAATTAGTAAAATTAGGTACAATGAATAGTAACATAAGTAATTTATTTAATTAAATAACATTAGTTATTAAGAAATAATACTAATGGTATATTATAAATTTAATTATATTATTTTTGTAATATTAAAATTAATAATATAATATTCTATTTCTAGAAATTAGTAAAATTAGGTACAAAGAATAGTATCATAAGTAATTTATTTAATAAAGTAATACTAATGGTTATAATAAATTTATTATTTGTTTGAATGATTTCTTATGAAGAAGTAATTTAGGTTACATAAATAAATTATCTATTCTTTTTTCAAAAATAATAATAGGATGTTAGGATAAAAATAAGAATAAATGAGTAAATAAAGAATTTTAATGGTAATTTAAAAACCATAAGTTATTCATTTATTAAATTATTAACTAAATATATATATGAATTATTTATTAAAGGTCTGTTAATTTGTTTATAAAACTATACTAATTACTATTGATGTAATATTAAATTTTATCTGTTTATAAAACTTATTAAAT
>APFE030368233.1:3976-17544 GCA_000404065.3 Pinus taeda
GCCATCTATATTATCATCAATCAATATCATTAATCCTTTGAGAGAGCCCTCTCAGGCTGAGGAGGCTAAGCCTCAGCCTAAAGTAGGTTTGAAATAGTTACTTGAGGTCTTCCTGGTCTGCAGCCTTCTAGGGTCCGATTTTGAGATAACACACTCAGTGCTATCAGTGAAATCAAAGTCAATACTAGGAAATTGTCCACTGAAAAGATGCAATATCTGAAGGAAAAGGAGATGTTATAGGAGCATATTTCACGACTAGAGTTAGTGGTAGCAAAGGAATGCAAGTCGGTGCCTGAACTTCACATCCAAGAGGATGCACAACCAAAAGAAAAGATCAGAAAACTAGCCACTGGTGTGCATGAAGCTAAAGATGAGGTTGGGCGAGTTTATTTTGAGCTCAATATGAAGATCATAGAGTTGCAGTTAAAGTTTCAAACCATGACTCTGCCTAAGGTATGGGAGCAGCGCAGAGATGTGATAAAGAGATGAATGGCCACCCTCGATGCCACAGTCATTGACTACACGACATTGTTCGAGCAAGCAATGGAATTAGTGATCAATCTGCAGGAGGATCTGAACCTGCAGACGCTGAATATAGAAGTAAGGGAGATGCAATGACAATACGATGAAGTCAGGGCAACTGCGCACTCCATAGCACGAGTGCAGCACATTGCTAAACTACATGAAGGAAAGAAATTCCTAACACAGGTGGAGGAAGCGAAGAAAAAGGAGGCCTTACTGAAGGCCATGCTGCAACCATGGTTGGAAGAAGCTTATCAAGTCACGACTACTATTTAGGATAAGCTTAAAATATTGCAGCAAACACAACAGACGATGAGGCTGGCCATAGAAGGACCAGCCACTGAGAAATTAGTTGAGGAAGTTGAGCATGAAGTAACGCAGAGTGCTGTTGAAGTCGCAGTGACCCAATTGGAGTTGGGGGATCTTCACAGTAAGATCGCAACACCAACCGAGAAACTCAAGGGCGAGTCATGATCTTTGTGTTGGGGACCTGTTGGGATGGGGTTCCGTGGGTCAGTTTTGGGGGTTAAAATAACCCAAGTTTTGATACATTTTTGTAATTAATGTAAAGTCTCCACGATTTGTGATTGTAGAGTGCATAGATGATTAGGAGTCAAAAGGGTTTAGCCCCTTGTTTTATGTAAAGTATGAGTCGATTTTGAGATTCACCCATGGTCCACGGACCATGGCATTGTATGCAAAAGGCTATAAATGGGTGTGTCTTAGAGAGTCTAAGGCATGTTATGATAAGCAATGGGTAGATAGAAGAGAAGTGTAACAAAGAGAAGTGGGTTAGATAGGTGAATAAAGGTTCTACAATTGAGTGCGCAGAGGCCTAGGTAGAGTCCGTAGCTGAGTGTGTGGAACCCTGCCACTGAGTGCGCATGGTAGTTTTGAGTCTGTAATCCTGAACTAAAGATCAATAAAGACAGTTACAAAAGAATTCTTGTGTATATCTATTTTATCTCTGCTTCCATTAAATGTTATATGTTGTTTATGAATAATGTGTTTTATGGATTATTGATTGAATGTTGCGCGACTCTCTTGATTAAATGATAATAATGTATGCAAAGCATATTATGTATTTTCGCAAAGACTAGGATGACTTCTCTAATGTTTACTAATAACTTAAGTAAATCTATGCGAACCCCAATTTAGGACTACTTTCTGATGCACGTAGGTGGATAGATTGACTGTTAACGTTCCACAAGGACTAATCATAGACCTTCATGAAGGTCTAAAGGCCATGTTGATAGATTTGAAGCAATGTGCACTGGGAGTGTATCAATATGTGAAAACTCAAATCTGAGGTGCTAAAATACATCACACTAGTCTCTGGATGCAGAAACTTGGTTCTTGCATCCCCCCATACTACTTCGAGTCATAATGCAGCCTGCGCTACGCAGGTTGTTGCTGAAAGGGCCAATAATGTAGGGATTTGTTGGTTTGCACAACTAACTCTGAATCTGGGTCAGGACCCCCTAAGCCAACAAATGGTTCCATTGATGTGATATCACTTGAGTCACTACATGCGTTACTAGAGGGAGTCATGGAAAAGCTTCGTATCAGGGAAAAATGAGCACTCAGTGCTATCAGTGAAGTCAAAGTCAATAATTAGTAATTGTTTGTTGAAAAGACGCAGATTTTGAAGGAAAAGGAGATGCTACAGGCACATAGTTCGTGACTTGAGTCAGCGGTAGCAGAGGCCTGCAAGTTAGTGCTAAAACTTCACATCCTAGAGGATGCATAGCCAAAAGAAAATATCAGAAAACTATCCGCTGGTGTGTGCAAAGCTAAAACCGAGGTTGGCCGAGTTTAGTTTGATATCAATATGAAGATTAAAGAGCTATAGTTAAAGTTGCAGACCATGACTCTGCCTGAGGTCTGGGAGTAGCGTGGATGCACGATAAAGGAAGGAATGGCCAGCCTGGATGCCATAGTCGTTGACTTCATGACATTGTTTGAGCAAGCAATGGAATTAGTGACCAATATGCAGGAGGATCCAAACTTGCAGATGCTTAATATAGAAGTAAGAGAACTACAACGATAATACGATGAAGTCAGGGAAACTGCACACTCCATAGCACCAACGCAGTGCCTTGCTAAAGTACACGAAGGAAAGAAACTCCTAACACAAGTGGAGGAAGCACAGAAAAAGGAGGCTTTACTGAAGGCCAACTTGTAGCCATGGTTGGAAGAAGCTTATCAAGTCATGACTACTATTTAGGATAATACTAAAAGATTTCAACAGACACAATAGGCAATGAGGCTGGCCATAGAAGGACCAACCATAGAGAAATTAGTTGAGGAAGTCAAGAAAGTAGCAACACAGAGTGCTGCTGAAGTCATAATGATCCAGGTGGAGTTGGGGGGTCTTCATAGTAAGATTACAGTGCCAGCCGAGTGACTCGAGGGCGAGTCACGATCTTTGTGTTAGGGGCTTATTGTGATGGGGTCCCTTGGGTCAGTTTTGGGGTTAAAATAACCCAAGTTTTGATACATATTTGTAATTAGTGTAAAGTCCTTGTGATTTTTCGATGTAGAGCACGTAGATGATTAGGAGTCAAAGGGGTCTAGCCCTTTGTTTTATGTAAAGTATGAGTCAGTTTTGAGATTCAACCATGGTCCGCAGAACATGGAATTGTATGCAAAAGTCTATAAATAGGTGTGTCTTAGAGATTCTAAGGCATGTTATGATAAGAAATGGGTAGATAGAAGAGAAGTTATAGCAAAGAGAAGTGGTTCAGATAGGGGAAGAAAGGCTCTGCATATGAGTGCGCAGAGACCTATGTAGAGTTTGCAACTGAGTACGCAAACCCCTGTAGTTGAGTGCACAAGAACTACAACAAAACCCTTTGATTAGCATCCCTTTTTGCTTCCTTTTTTGCTTCTAGAGCCCATTTTTGGTGCTATTTGTGTCCATTTATCAAATATGGTGCAAAACTTGATGCAAAGTTTGCAACGAGCTTACATCAATTTTAGCACTAGGTATTGTAATAGGTTTTGCATCAGATTTTACACCAAGTTTTACACTAGGTTTTATGCCAAGTTTTGAGCCATCCTTTGCACCATGTTTTGCATCAAGTTTTACACCTAATTTTGTTTCACTAACTTTTGCATCCTCTATTGCATCAACTTTTTGCGCTTACACTTGCATCAACTTTTGCATCATCTCTTGCATCCTCTTTTGCATCATTTTTTAAATCATTTTTTGCATCCCCTTTTGTTCCAAGTTTTGCTTCGAGGTTTGTGTCTAGTTTTGCATCTAATTTTGCATCTACTTTTGTTGCATTGACTTTTACGCCTTGTTTTGCATCCATATTTACATCCTCTTTTTCATCTGTTATTGTGTCCACTATTACATCCATTTTTCTTGTGCCATAATTTGCACCTAGTTTGACACCTCCCTTTGCACCATTTTTTGCTTCTAAATTTGCATCCTCATATACATCTAGGTTTTCATCGACTTTTAAATATATTTTTGCATCCCTTTTTATATCCACTTTGGTGTCAAGATTTGCATCAGGTTTTGTGTCTCATATTGCAGCTACTTTTGCATCGAATTTTGTTGCATCAAATTTTGCATCCTATTTTACATCCATTGTTGCACCCATGTTTATGCCGAATTTTACATCCCTTTTTGCATCTTATTTTGCATCTTCATTTGCTTCTTTTCTTGCATCTACCATTACATCCACTTTTGTTGTGACACAATTTGTGCCATGTTTTGTACTTACTATTGCACCCATGTTTTCTTCCAATTTTCCATCCATCTTCTCATCCTCTTTTGCATAAAATATTGCATCTATTTTTGCGTCCACTTTTGTGTCGGGTTTTGCATCTTATTTTTCATGTACTTCCATTGCATCCATATTTTGTATCCAATTTTGTTTCTCCTATTGCACCTATGTTTGCATCCAGTTTTACATCCCTTATAGCATCTTGTCTGACATCTAAGTTTTCATCTTTGTTTTTTTGTCTATTATTACATCCACTTTTGTTGTGCTATGATGTTTGCCATATCTTATGCCTATCGTTGTAACCCACATTTTCTTCAACTATTGCATCCACATTTTCATTCTCTTTTGTGTCCATGTTTGCATCAAATACTGTTTATGTTTTTTGCATCCCATTTTGAATCTACTTTTACATCCACTTTTGATTCGTCTAATTTTGCAACTAATTTTGTGTCCACTATTGCACCCATGTTTACATACCTTTTTGCATCCAACTTTTCCTCATTTTTGCATTCAAGTTTGTATCTTTTTTTTTTTACATTCCTTGTTGTATCCACATTTGTTTCACCACAATTATGCTAAGCTTTATGTCTATTATTGCTCTCATGTTTTCTTCCACTTTTACATCCATGTTTGCATCCTATTTTGTGTTTAAGTTTGCATCATCTATTACATCTACTTTTTCATCCACTTTTATGTCAATTTTGTTGTCTTGTTTTGCTTCTACTTATGTTGTGTCAACTCTTCATCCAATTTTACGTCTATTTTTACCCCCATTTTTTTTGTTCACTTTTGCATCCATTTTCAACACATATCATATTTTTTGCATTGATGATATTTATTATGACATTGAAAATTATGAACAACTGATGACAATGTCAATAATTATGACGATGATGATAATGAAGATGATGAAGATGACATGAATTTCAATTGTTATGATAATGACAATGATGATAAAGAAAATGGGGGTTACAGTGACAACGATGATGGTGATGCTAATGACCTTGGCCATTCTTCCCAAATTTTCAATGTTGTCATGATCGTAATCATAATCATTATCTTTGGCGTCGTCTTCCAAGTCATCATCATCTAATCATCATTATCATTATTTTCATCTTGGTCATCACCAACAACAATAATGACATGAATGATGATTATGATGTTCATGATGAAGATGACAACAATTATGAAAAAAATTATATTAGTTATGATGATGGGGATGATGACAATTATAATGACGATGATAATGGTATTGATGATCATCATCATTGATCATCTCTAAAACATAAAGTTGTTATTTCTCTTGCATATATCATGTGTCCTAACAACCCTTTTCGAGCACTCGTAACATTTTTTGGGTTGATGATATTTCTTACATTACCTATAATTATGAACAATTAACGACAATGTCCATAATGATGATAATAATGATGATGATTATGATGACATGAATGGTAATTATGGTGATAATGAAATGATGAAAATAATGATGATGATCGTGGTGGTGATGATGGCGATAATAAAGATGATGACCCTCCCTCTAAAATAGGGAGGTACTCATAATGAGACAAAAAAGTACTCTCAAGTTGAAATATTCATATAAGAAGGGATCTGGATTGATAAGCATCAATGATGATTTACATCATGATAGCCAACATTGTCAAAATAGAAAGGCCTTGACTAGCAAGTTTATCTCTCCATTAGATTAGAGCATAATGTTGGGAGGCATAAATTTGGACACCACTGCCTCTCGAGGCACTTACCCCACCAAGATGTTCACCATGTATGTCCTCACATGATTATTTCCTAATTCACTATCATAATATTTGACACCAGGAAATGTTGATCCTCATGACTATTCTTATCTTGGATTAATGTACTTGACTTATAGGGGTTAGTCCTAGTCAAAGTACAAATTCTCAAAGAATATTGATCCCTAATGTTTATCCAATCCACCATTCTCCCTGTTGGTGTCTTTACTAGGATTATGATTGTTAGTCCTGGCCATAGTACATGACACATAGATAATATGGTGTCTACCCTCACTCCCTCTCAACTAAAGAGGAGACATCCACAAGCAAGAGCTTTTCTCAAGAATACCCATCATTTTCATAGAGAATAACATCGTTAATTTTTTTTCATTGCATGACACATTTATGATTAAGAATTCATAGATTCGTGGCAAAATATTACCCCTTTTGTCATTTGTGATGAAATAAAATCAAAAAGTGAAAGCCAAAATCGTTAAAGATACACTATAATGATTTATCTAAGTCTAAACTCTAAGGTTGAAGTGAAAATTCATGTAAATGTTATATCTATGAGTTGTGCCAAACTTATGAAAACCTTATTCCCTAAGTCCTATATATAATAAAAAGAAAAAGAAATAAAAATAAGGCCCAATGAATGGTAACTCATGTTTTCACTCCCTCTTTGGAAAACATATGAATATATACACTCCCAGTCACACTTGATCACATATTTGTGATGGTTAAATCATGAAGTCCTCTTTTCCCCTTACATTTTCACTTCATTATTTAAGCACATAATTGAGGATCTAGGGAATGTTTGTTGCCTAAGGGTTTCATGTCTACTCTTGGTTTATTTATGTCACCCTACTGTAAATTTATGTGATAGAGTGAAAGACATAAGTTTGTGGAGTTATTAGAACAGTGTGTTAAGTTATTCACCACACACACATGTATTACATATCATTGATCCACATGTGTCAGTTGGAGACTCATTGCTTGACAACTTTAATGCGAACTACCTTATGGCTTTAATGGTATAGATTACGAAATATCTTGTTAGACATTTTGATTCATCCTTTCTTTTCCTCGAGACATTTGATAATATTGAAGTCACTCTCAATAATCCATGGAGATGGGGAGTATAAATTACTTGTGCTGGAAATAGAATTGAGAAACAGAGGTTTTCCATTTGCGATATTGGAGTCATATACATTGGATACATGGTAGTAGTCCTCGATGTCAATTAAGTAAAATTGTATTGTCATAATGCGAAAAGAGGTGAACATATTGGTAACCTTGATGTCTTGGTCATTTCAAATAATAACCATTCCACCCAAGTATATCTAAGCATCAATCGCTACTACTTGGAAATTCCTCCCCCATTTTCTAATTATATGAGGTAGAACCTCACTTAATATTTTTCTGTCTTATATAAACATTATTGATGGGTGCTTTGTATACCATTTTTATTTTAGGAGTCTTTATTTTCATTTACTATTGAGGCCCCTCAAGTTCCATGAGACTATTTTCATTGAGAATTACGCAGAAAGGAAGTATAATGTGACTAAAAAATAACACGTCTCAAGATTTAAGTGCTTGGACAATTCCACTTCATGACTCCTATATTTCCTTAACTTGGGACTGAATGGTGAACTTGATGGCCTTAAGGGAAATTGACCAATGAAAATCTAAAAAAAGAGGTGACTTTTGACTTTATCGTACACAATTTAATATACTAAAAAAATATCCATAACAATTTCATCAATCAACGAATCATTAAAAAACAATATCCAAAACAATTTCATCAAGCAATGATTCATTGCATTATAAAATACAATCTATAAACCTTTTGGAAACATTTTGCTAAACCATGCTCAAAAGCCAGCATATTTAACAATAATATGGACAATAACACATCTTGATAAATTAAATAACATGTTAAGAAGCCTGAAAAATGTCACTAACAAAAAACTATAAAGCATGCAACTAATGGAAGTGACCACTCAATGCCACCATAAGACAATCAATCTATTCAGACCAAGATTAATGGGGACAAAGATCTACAAAGGACAAAGGAAAACCTATTTTAACTTTAATATTTTATTAGGTTCAAGATGAACATTTCAAGATATACTGAAGAACATAATTAGTTTTATTGCATCAAGGAAACTGAAGCACATTCTATAACTTAGCAAGGAAGAGATGTATAATACCCATCTCAATGACACAACACATGACATTAAGTTACTTTTTAATATATAATTTAAAATCCTATCATAAAATCACAAATTTAGCATGAATGGAATGTTTAAAGTCCATTTCTATAAAAACAAAATATAATTTTTCTTATAGAAAAAAATACCAAAAAATAAATATATTTTCTTAGAAAATAAAAATTAATAAAACTAAATATATTAAAAAAATAAAAACTAAAACATAAGCAAACTAGAATTTGAAATTGACACTCTTGTTCAATTTCGGAAACTCATATGGTGGAATGTGATATTTTTATCCTCATCTTTAGTTTTTTCCTAAAAATTAAAAGCATACAAAAGAGGGAAAGAGCATAAAGCATGGGGAAGATTTTTCCTAAGCACAAAAGCATCTAAAAAGTGGAAAAAACCATTTTTATATGACGAAACATTATTCACCCAAAATATTTTTCCCGAATTGAACTAATGAGGAATTTGGGAAATATTCATAGCCTTCAGTTTCCTATATATTGGAGTCTTGGCCATTGAGAAAATGATGGGAATTATTTTATTGTCAGGCTTCTGAGATCTATCTTGACAGGGAGAGTTTTGGAGCTAGGAGTTGGGGGAGGTGCTGCTACAACAACATCTGATTGTTGTAACTTTCCTCCAACTCCTTTATTAATATAGATCAATTATTCTTCCTTCCATATGTTTATATTCATTCTTTACTTAGTCTATTTAACTAATGAATTTATGGCATTTTCGTTTATATTTATTTATTCAATAATATTTATATGTTTCTGATTCTCAAGATATTATGATGTGAAGGTTGCTTTATTTTCTCTCTTATGTGTAAGACCAAGCTTTGGAGCTAGCTAGGAGCACTTCCTAGCTACACTAAAAATTTCATGAAGACCTGCATGCGAATACTCACAAGGATTCCTTCTCTTTTTCTTAATCTATACTCTACATCTTGATCTACTAAGAATCTCGAGCCTTAGAACAACCTTTCTCTTAATTGGTCTTGTTAGAGTTGGTCTTACATCCCTCTGTCAGAGATCATTTCTCTTATTGCATTTCATTTTTAGGTGTCTCGCTCGATTCACTCAGTTGCATTCCACTAGGGGCATGCCATAATCTGACGAAAGGGTCTTGTTATTCATTTCCCCTCATGCCTTATCTTGCTGGCTCAAGTCTGTTCATCAAAATCAAGTTTTAAAGTCACTTATAGTCCTGTTTTAGCCTTTTTGATCAGCAAGAGTCATTTCAGTCACTAGGTCTAGGGTTTCACAAATTGTGTCTTCAAGATGTCCAATAATGCCAGCAGGCCAGAGGGGGGTTCTTAATAAGTTTTCATTTCAAATATTTTCATCGTCATATGGATGGATTATGACCTTCCTTCAAAACTCTGTTTTGAAGAAAATTCAACATTTCGTTTTTTGTAATAATTTTCAAAAAAAATTCAGTTGTTGAATTCTTCAGGCGCAGCCTTGGTCTCCTTTGCCAAATTCCATGTCAGCTATCCCTACAAGAAATTCCCAAGAATTTCATCATTTCAGTCAAAATATCAAAAAGGAAATTTTAAAAACTGAGTTGTATTCAAATGTGAAAAAGTGCCAATGCCAAACATTACAAAGATGGGTTTTGGAGAGTCAAAAATCAAATCCATGTCTTTATAAAGCTATTTCCATGAGGATCAATGTAATTTGCATGTCGAGATCAAAGAGAAGCAATTCAAAGCAAATTGGTTGAGTAAGTGCGCAATTTGGGTGAAGTTGGATGAAACTTGACCGGCACAGCGCATAGAGCAAGTGGTGTGGTGCACTGGAGAGGCACAGCGCACTAGGAGCGAACGCACAGTGCAAATTAACATGAGCCCAGCACACTAGGACGGCATGGCGCATTGGGTATGCGGCGCGGTGCATACACCTGAAAGCCCGAAATTGCTTAAAATTTCTCCAAATTTCCCATACCTTGCATGGATTTTCCAGGTAGAGTCTTTATCTTGATGTTTCATCCAATTGTGTGATAAGTTATGGTGGTTTATGGATGATAACGGTTGGAACAAAAATCTTAAACCCTACCTCTAAAATACCTCAACGAAACTTGTTGTTAGGGTTTCAAAATCAATGTTGTGCTACCAAACTCACTTCTCCATCCCATTTCTCCCTTCTTTCCATCATTCCCTTCTCCCTTATTCCATTTCTCCCTACTTTCATTCTTCCCTATCCCCAAAAAATTACTAAACCCCTATCCCCAAATCCCTTCCACACATTTCCAATGTAAAAACCCCAAAACCTACCCTATACAAAATTCCCAAACCCTCCTAAACAAATTTGTCCCAAAAGTCCCTAATCCCTTACTATTTTCCCCCTTCCTAACAGTCCCTTGTTGTATTTTTCCCCTTGGTGACAATATTCAACCACATCACAAAAGAGCATCCAACACAATTTTATCACCAGCATCTATTTCTCCAAGGTAGTTTGTATAGCAGTAGTTATGTCATCTGGTCATTCATCCGATTATGAAGTAGAGACCCAAAGTGACTCACCCACAGAGGGACATGCACCCCGGAGGCCTCATAAAGGTGGCAGACATGTTAGAGAAGAACCGACCACCCTTACAGAATTGCAGGTCTGCCCTCTTGTTGTCTCTTGTTTCCAGTTTCAATCATGTTATGAATTTTGTGAGAAGGTTGCTACTGTTCAAGTCCATCATGAGTTGGCTCGCTTATTTGTATTACATTTACATGGTGATCGAGTTACTTTGGCTGGTGTCACTTTCACACTTACACCAGATTCTATCTCCTTAGCAACCGGCATACCTAACATTGGAGAACCATGGAACAAGAGGCAGAAGATTGACTGGCAACATTATGAGCCATATATTAAACCCAGTTTCTTGAGGCAGCTCAAGAGAGTGTTCCCTTTTCGATATCTCAAAGATGAATATGCTCCATTAATGAAATTAATCATGAAGTATTTCAGTTGTGAAGGTCGCTTCTCCCGACTATATGCTTATCACATCAGGTTGCTCATGAATTTCACCCGGGTAAGGATGATGAACATTCCTTATTTCATATGCCAGAACATAGAGAGGATGACTGCCCTTGTGCAGCACAAGACCCCTTAGCAGCAGTTCAACAGTATTTGCCATTTTTCTCTCATCAAGATTTTGGTGGTTCATCAGCTTGGATTACAAGGTATCACTTGGGATGATTTCATCTCTCGTGACTTTTTCAAAGCTTCACAGGGACCTTCAGAGGTTGGGCATGAGACTGGTGGACCTTCTCATCAGCAAGAAGGCCATGATCCAGACACTGCTACTATACCGGTCTTCATTACTTATCAGAAGGGCACAAGGCAGTGATTTGCAGCAACAAAGCTAGTGTTATCTCCACCCGGGGTGGAAGGGACCTCGCTTCTGACATCAGCATCACAGGTATAGGACAGAGGCAAGAGGCCAATGCAGGATGAGGGTCATTCACGTGAGTGAGAGACTGATTTCATTCTCGTTCAGGATGATGTTACAAACATGGGCTCACAAAATGCACATCTTAGAGAGATCATCTAGGAGCAACATACAGAGATCACAGCCTTGTCCCTTGACTTGGAGAGGGCTAGGTGGACTATGAAATACTTGGAGTAGAGGAACGAACAGCTCGAAGATCAGCAAGCAATCATGGAGTTGCAAAACATCTGCGAGAATCGCCAAGCTGCCCAAAGGAGAAGGATTGAGCTCACTTCATTGAAGCAAGAGATCAATGATGATCGGGAGGCTTGGCTCGAGAGAATCAACATCCACCTGGAGAGACTGCTAGAAAAGGCTGATAGGGACAAAGCATTGTTGAGACACATGGCTTTCCATTACAGGGCGCGAAATATGAGTTCCAAGGCATGAATAAAAAATCTAAAGGCAAAATTGAAGAAGGCAATAAAGAAGCAAAAGAGGAAAAAGGAGCATGATCGCCTTCGGATATTGGCTGAAGCCTCTTTATCCCAGCATGACACTTGATAGAGAAGTTATAACCCAAATTTCAAGAAATTTGGAGCAATTTTTGCATTTTTGGAAATTTTTGCACTGAAAAACAGGTTTTGCCTCCCTATGCACTGTGCCACGTGGCGCTCGCTTTTGCTAGAGAGAGCTAAATTGAAAAAAAATTATATTTTTGGATTTGGCATGAAAAATCATGACTTCTGGTTCATGGACAAGAATTTTGGGCAAGTTTTGAGCCCCCAAGAGGTCAAAAACACTTAAAAAATGACCTCTCTGCCCTTATTTTGACACACAGGAAGCAGTCCTGGGCGATTGAAGTTTTGGAGCGGAAAATGGACACCAAATTGAAACATTTCACTTGGGTTGGAAAGTAGATAGGCAATTCTTTCCAATGAGCTATCTTAGGCTCAATTTGGACTCCGAGAAGGGCCTCCAATTCGGCTCCAAAATGGCACAACGCATAGAGAATCAAGCGCGACACATAGAGGATTTTTGCCAAATTTTTCACCTTCCAGCTCAGAAATTCAGCCGGTTTTGAATAGTTTTGCTTTTTGATGTAATTATTGACCTATATTGATGTAACTTGATGATTATGATGTAATTTTGGCACCTATTTACTTGTTCTAGAGGATTCATTCACTAAAAAGTGAAAATTTAATGAATGAATCAGTTTCCTACCTTATAGAGGCAAGTTGTTTGATTGCCTAGATTTCAGTGCTTTGTTTAGAATTGGTTGAAATAGCTCCTAGAATAATGAGCTCGACCCCTAGAGGCATGGAAATGGGTTAGGATGGTCTATATCATGTATTTTCTGAGTCATTTTCAGGTTTGGACACTTGGGATTGCTTGGCACATCATTGTACATTTTGTCTCTGCATTTTTGGCAAAGGAAAGACCAGGGTTTTGCAGCACTTGTTAGGATCCATGTGGCTCTATGTTTTGATGTTGTTTTTCTCTATGTGCTTATAAGTTCATTGATGGTTATGTGTATCATTTTCTCTTCTTTTTACTTCTAAAATTAAACAAATGAGTGATTAAAGTAGAATTCACTGGACTGCTATGCTCTGCTTTGAACTTTTGTTTAATTTTCAATGTTTTCATCTGTTTGAGGAGGACTCTTGAGACTCTCTTGCCCTCCTTGGCTCCTCACTGGTTTGATCCATCCATTTATTCATTTTAAAGCGTCAAAACAATTGCCTTCCTTGCCCCAATCAGAACTCTGCAAAAACTGTGCCTCATCCCCGGACCCAAATTTGCCTTTTTCTTTTTTCCAACACAAAACCCCCAAAAAATCAAATTAAATCCTTGCACTTCATACCTAGCCTAAGATTAGCAACTATTTCAGTCATCTCAAGCCCCATCGA
>APFE030368240.1:0-24752 GCA_000404065.3 Pinus taeda
TCCTAAATCAATGATCCATTCTTGCGGTGTAGAATAAAGGGAAATCAAAGCATGACCATTTTCCCTTGTTTCTGATGGTTTTTCTTCGACCTGCTTCTTGGCACTTTCTAGAATGTGATGACCAAGATTATTTTTTTGAAGAGTCTTTGCCATCAAATCAATAGTCTTCTGCATGCAAGAGGATTTAGGATGATGGCCTCTATTACAATAAGGAAACTTGGAGATTCCTTTCATTCCCTTCTTACCCATGGAGCTAAAAGAGTTATATGGAGGTTTTGGATTTCCTCCCTTTCTTGGATCCGGATCTCTTGCCTTTCCTTTGCCTTTGGATTGTTTATTTGGTTTCGATTTGGACTTTCCTTTCAAATGCTTGGAAATTATATGTGCATTTCAAGACTTTAGTGAAACCATCTTGATGAGATTATCCTGCTCATGAATGAGAGACTCAATAAATGCATCATATTTGGGCATTTTCCATTTCTCTATAGTTGCAAGTCTAACTATATGAAATGTAGAAACAAAAACAACATATTCAAGACCTAATTTAGAAAAAATAGAAAGGATCAATTAACCTTCTTGTTTGTATTTATCGATCCCACAATCATTTAATTGAAGAAGCAATGATTTTAATTCGTAAAGAAATCTTGAATGTTCTCAAAGACTTTTGGATCTAAGGAATTTAGCTCATTTTCGAGAATATGAACCCACGTCTCATCCTTCTTTCCAAGATTCTCCAGAGTTGATTTGGAGTGGTGCATGTGTCCACATGGAAACACAATGTCAGAGATATGGCCAACAATAGAAGACCAAAAGCCTCATCCATCCTGTTGCAGTATTTGGATTTTTCAATGGTGGAAATGGGTTCAACTTATGTATCCATAACTATCTGATATAAGCCTTTGCCTCTGAGGTGAAGCAAAATCTCTAGCTTCCATTGGAAGTAGTTATACAAAGTGAGAATAGTTGAATATGGGAACTCCATTCTTTCACATTGCGGTTGCAGCAGCAATTGCAACAATTATCTAATATTATGATCTGCAAATCAAATCTCCCAATAATTTCCAATTATTTGAGTTTCAAACCTGCAAAATATTGTTTATGCACCTTCTCTAGATCCCTGTAGCTCTGATACCATGTAAAATTATTAGAGTGCAGATACGGATCTAGCTGAAGAATAATGGCACAAGCTTGGAAAAATTGAAACAGAAAAATTATAAAAAGAGAATGAATTTGATTATTCAATATTGATATGAGAATCAATACAAAAAGCAACTAAGGTAAGCTTAGTTGTACATGAAATAACTAAGGCTAATTAAAGCTAACTGAAGCTAAGGGTGCTTTATGTTAAGTTAATGTGCACATGCACCACATGAAAGCATTAAAGTTAACTAACTAAAGCCAAGTGCACACCACATGTAAGCACTAGATTTAACTAATGCTAACTAAGTTCACATCACATGCAAGAACTAGAGGTTAAACAAAGCTAATTAAGGCTAACTAAGTGCATGCACACCAACACTTCTATCAAAATTGCTTATAATCCTAGCATAGGATCTACATGATAGATTTTAAAAACCCCAAACCTATCATTTAATTTTAAACCCATATACAATATTGGAAACTCTGCTTAATTCCAGATTACACATAAAACCAGAATTCTTCATTCACACAGAGACAATTTGTGAACACGATGAAATATATCCATTCAATCATTCCTCTCGAAGGCCTGATTTACATTCATTTGGCCATTAGTTCTTATTTCCCATAGGTTTACAATAAGTATAATTAAGAAATGTAATAACTTTTCTACATCCTAAAAGCACTCCAATAGTTTCTAAGGTTTCTAAACTTTTTCCTATCCTAACAACTTGCTAATTGTTGTCGAGATTTTTCTCCTACAGTCTCTTATGATTTATTTCCTAAATATTTCATGCACTAAAAGACATATTTTCTTGTTAAAAATCTTATCTACCCAATCTTATCTATCCATTGTTCTTTTAAAAATAAATAAATTAAAAATATTTACAATAAAGAATTAGAATTCCTTTTTTATGTTGAAACCCGGTTTGGAGCTTTGTCTCCAAAACTCTTGATGACTTGAAGCTCTAATTATCTTGCATCACTTTTGTTAATGTGACTTTTAGTATAAATATAATAGACCACATTTATGATAACTTTTTATTACTTTTAGAAAATTTTGGAGATATTTTAAGTAAAATAATTTTAGTTTAATATGATATTGTGTTGATTGAACTTATTATAATATGGCATTGTGTAAAATAAATTGTTTGCTCAAGTGTGAGATACAACATTGAAAATGTGAAAGAGCAAGGCTCCAATCTAGTTGTCATCATTAGAACATGGCAATGACAGTGTTTCAAGTTTCACTTTCATGATTAGTAATGTGTCTTGACACAGACTCCTTCATTTCCAATGCATAGGAATCTGTTGATAGTTTTGTTTAAGTTGAACAAACTAAACTAGTCAAGTCTTCAAATATTGTTATCACAACAAGATAATGAGACAATTTGCTTGGTGTGTACAATGTAAAGTGGAAATGCTTTGGCATTTTATTTTATGGATATATTTACATTACATGAATATTAAATTTAAAATAATATATATATATATATATATTATATATATTATTTGAAATGATATTCACAATGAAATGAATGGTTCACGAGTATTAAAGAGAAATAAAAGATTAGCCTTGAATTAACAACTAGCTAGTCAAGATTCTAAGCCTAAAACTTGAAATCCTGTAGAGCATAAGCTATGAAAAACAGTGAATAAATTTAACAAAATGTGACATATATATAAAGATGCAGATTGTGTAAAAGAACAAGTTGATTCTATTAAAATAATAACCAAATTTAATAGCATGTCTCTATAAAGATCGTTGACTATTTCTAGGACTCAAACCACCACAATGTACAGACTCATACACAACAACCAAGAAAACCCAATAAAGGTGGCAACATAACGATCCTTCAAGCAATTTGCATGAGTGGGCAACTTGCTTTCTGTAGAAACATCATTGTTAGCACTGATAAAACTGGAAATCATACTTTCAGAAAGAACGTAAGATACCTTCAAAAATCCTTGAATAATTGAGGGACGCCACTTTAATTGGTCTCTCCTTTAGAGATAGAACCGTTGTCACCATTAAGATCAAGTCTCTAATTTACAAAATAATAAAATCAAATGAATAAAGTTCAAACTAATTTTGTTCTAGCGTGCCTTTTTTCACATCTTTCTCTCTCTTGCCTTCATAGATATCTCCTCTTTTTAAAGAGGCCTCAATTGATTTTGACAATTTCCAAACCTAAAAGATCAAATTAGTTGTATTTCTAATCAGTGTGATTAGGTTAAAAGGAGGGACTTCTAAAAGTTGGTTTAAGACTTTTTTAAAATTAAGAATTAAGGAGTAATAGGTGGATCCCTCATTTCCATTCAATTAGACCTCTTTATCCTTTTTTTTAAAACATAAATCAAATTAAAATCACCAACTTCAATTATCTCATAAATGTTGACCATTATAAAACATAACCAGATAATACAACAATCATAAATAATATATATTCAACCAACCAAACATATCCTAACCTCACACATAATGATCTCATGAATAGAATCTTGTGTCTCGAGTAGCCTTATTTCTCCATTTATCATTCACATGTAAAGGGGCACCCCAAAATATATATGTTCATCAAAAATATAAATATATACATCGTACTTGCTAGTAATAAAAATATGAACTATTCATCAACAAATAACAGGAAAATATGAGTTTTACACAGCAACAGTGATCATATATTAAATGGGGAAAGGGAAAAAACAAACGTTAATACTTTATTAAGAATCATGTTGCCAAAAAAAACAAGATACAATTTATTTGTATACGGGTTGAGTAATATTTGGTCGCACATTCCAAAGGAATGACATGGAGTCATTGTAAAACCCTAGGGCAGATCTGGGTTCATCAAAAAGGAAAACCAAAGACTGATTTCCTGCAATTGATTGGTAACAAAACTCTTGAGAAAAATTATATAATGAAACCCTCGACGTGTATCAATAGACAACTTTGCAGACGCTTTGTAAAGTGTAAGCGAGAGGGCATAATATCTTATGTTATGACTGAGAAAAAGACTAATGGAAGCCCTACGTACAAGCAACCGAATTTTCTTTCCCAAGGTATCAAGTCCTCGAGGGCTCCTAAGTCAACATGATACAAAACATTTCCTAGGAGAGTTAATTAACCGATGATTCTGATAATATATAGGCCATAACGGTTATAAAAAACACAATATTGTTTTTTAATTAACTGACTTACTTATTTATTCACAATCGGTCAAACATATTGAATCAGTGGAATGGCATATTGAATCAGTGGAATGGCTAAATATTGTTCACGGAGGACAAAGTCATAGTGCTTGGGTCAGCCCTCAAGGGCTTCATGCATTTTTGTATTCAGGGTGGCAGGCTCTGTGTGGTCTTCAGAGAGGGATTCCCCATTTTTAAACAAAAATTTAGACTTTGCATCAACTGAAAACATAATATCGACACCAAAGCAAGAAAACATAGGGAAAACATGCAACAGATGGGGAGTACTGAGATATTTATTGATATTTTTAATGGAATAGCTCAGTATAGGCATACTTAGCAAGTGAGAGGAAGCTACAAAACGCACCAAATTCCTTCTTGTGGCTCCCAAAAATGCATGCAGAGCAAGTTAGATTCAAGGTTATAGGAAGAAAATGGAAAGCATTGGAGAATTTGGAAAGGTTCATGGGTTGAGGTGGTGGTTGTAAATACGGGTGCAATGAGCAAGTTGGCGAGTTGATAGGCCCAAAAATCGGTGCCATACCAAAACTACAATCGAACGAGTGGATATAGTCCATGCAGAGCATATGTGCAATGTAGGGCCAATCAAAAACATTAATGGAAAAGCCAAGTCAGTGGTGTAATACTGTGCATATGTTCTATTACAAAATTTGACTACTGAGATGGACATGAGAAACGTATCAAGGCTTACAGGGATACAAACTTCTTTAATGACCATCACATCCCCACATTTCGATTAATATATAAACTCTTCCAGTGGGATTTTGATCGATACATTCCAGGTTATGAAATTAAACCAACAATATTCATTAACACATATATTAATGCCCACGAATATCAAACTTGATTGCCAAGAAACCATAACCATGCAACAATCATTGTATATTTTTTCCATACACATCGTAACATATTATATGTCGTGAGTGGACAAACAAAAAAAAACAAAAAAACATGGTTTGTCATCATACACGACCCCATAATCTACGCCATAACCATAGTTGGTTTCCACATTACATGGGCATGAGTTTTGTTCGATAGTCTTAATATCATTGCATCACAGTTAATCCCGGGTCTTAGCACACAAACTTTCACGACCATAGTCTCAACTTCCAAAGCTTTGGCATTTAAAATTTTGAAATTGAATTATTAACCCAGACTCAATAAAAAAACATCACATGCATATAATTTGTGACCCAAACTTTCGAAACTCTTCCGAGTCCCCCACCCACGCATATATATATATATATATATCACGACCAAACAAACGCAAATAGCAATGGTGCGCAAGAATCAATGTAACCCATATAGAAGCAAACTTTCGACCATAACCAATGTAAACCAAAACTTGCACTTTGAGTCTCTTATTTAAATATTGCCGACATATGTGTTTTTTTCAAAGCACTAGCGCATAGGCCCAGAGGTATTCATCATGTTAATCAAAATAACACATGGTTGACATTATCAAACAAATCATTTATGTTGTGGAGATTAATTTGACTTCAAGAGTAGAACCTTTGTGGCCATAATTTTATTATGAGGGGTCCTATCTATTAGGTTTTTTATTACAAATGATTAATACTAGAGCTTAATTTTAAATACACAAAGGGTTTAGTTAATGTTGGTCATCATCAACATAATCATTGAACATTGTAACATCTTTAAGATTTTTCTTAGATAGTATTTAGCTTCAACATGGGTACTGTTGTTTGGTCAATTTAGAGTGTTCTAAATTGCTGTACTAATTGTTAATCCGGGAGTTGTAAATTGTTTAAGTGCGGTGCACTATATGTGCAAGATAACATATTTCTTACTTTTTTGTTGTTTTTGAGTTTTTGTTTTGTTTTGGGTTTATTTCTGTTAATTCCCTAATGTGAGATGAAAATTCTAAAAGATAAGTATGATATAAATTTTTAAGGCAATGATGTCTTTTAAAATGATTTTCAAAACTTCAAACTTAAAAAAAAAAAAAGTTTTAAAACATGCAATGATGAAACTAATTCCTAAAAGAGAGTGAAAATGTGCCACTATTATAATTAAACAACAGTGAGCTAGTGACCATGAAACCCAGTATCCTTGCTGCCGTAAAAATATAAGAAAAACTGAACTCAAAGAAATCCAAAAATTGCAAGCAAAGTAAACTAAAATCACATTACATCAACTCATATTCTGACCCCTCACCATTCGACTCGCTCTGGCTTGAGGAGGTAATCGTAAACAACTTGAGCAATCTGATATCTAATTTGCAGAAAATAAAACTAATATCAAACTACACACTCATACTCCAATCACTCACCATTCAACTCACTCTGACTTTAAGAGGTAACCGAGAATGACATGAGCAATTTATTAACTAACTTGCAGAAAAATAAACTAATATCAAACTACGCATTCATACTTCAATCCCTTACCATTCGACTCGCTCTGGCTTTAGGAGGTAACTGAGAATGACATGAGCAATTTAATAACTAATTTACAGAAAAATAAACTAATATCAAACTATGCATTCATACTTCAATCCCTTACCATTCGACTCGCTATGGCTTTAGGAGGTAACTGAAAATGACATGAGTAATTTAATATCTATCTTGCAGAAGAGTAAATGAGAAAAACTGAAATAAATAACACAGTGCTGCAACTAAAAACTAAAGGAAATGAATCAGCAGAAGGACAAGAATAATTCCATGTCATTAGTCATTATAAAACTGTGTAAATGCTCAGGCTGCCTATTGTAATCTGAAACAAAGGCACTGATTAGTTAACAGCATTATAAAACGTGAAAAGCTATGGACAGCTATCAAACGTTAATACCATAATAAATGCAATATATATACAAGTGAATGATTATGGCATAAGGAACGTAAAGAAATAAAGCATGAAACTATACAGTAATAAACAAAACCTCGGCCTGTGCAAGGGCCCTCTGCACAATCCTCGGACAATCAACGATCAACCACGAATTGAGCTTATAAACAGAGTCTTCTCATGTATTAAAATGTAGTCATAACACAGAGATAAAGTCACGGCACAGTGGGCTCGTTAACAGTCAAAATTACATTACCAAAGCTAACTAATATGCGTATGAGAACGCATTATTTATAACAGAGGATGAGATAACTACTTTACTACAATATGCACTGACAAAAGACACGTAAACAACCACGTCCCGAAATTTAGCATTATGGTTGCCGTGAAAATTAAATTTTTGGAGGGTGGTTGTTGGATTCGGTTCATGGAGCAGTCCACAGGTGTTAATTTGTCCCCTGAGATTTAGGAACAACCATGCAAAGCTTCACGTGGTGAAAAACAGAGTTTTATCACCGTAAGACTTTTAAGTTGACCACCAATTTGCCCACCGTTGACTATGGCCTCTTTTGATGAATCCGACTGAGCCAATAGGACTCGGTCCATGTCCACGTTGTTTGCAACTTGCCCATGTGGCTCGATTCGTCTGAAGGCACCTGCAATATAGACTTTGACAAAATGGCTGTGAAAAGTTGGGCTGGCTGCGGAAAGTGACAAGATTCCGCAACTTATAAACAAAAATCTAGTTCAAATAGCAACACAAACACATAGTCAAGAAATCACTTTAAATGCCCTTTTTTAACTAATATGCAATGATACTGATGACTTAGGAGGTTCAGATGAATGGGAAGAAGCTAGAAAAAGGGTGTAAGAAAGATGCAAGTTTGGGACTCAACAACTGCTAGCATGATATGTTTTTCTTGTCAGATGATTTAAATGTTCATACATCTTTCCTTCTTAAATTATTATTATTTATAATTTGTGTTGAACACATGATCCTATGTGATTTTTGTGTCATTGTAAATATTAGGAATATGAACAGATAAATGAACATCTTGGAAGATGAAACCAAGTCATTCATCAATTGTATTAAATAAGGTTCTAAGCTTAACAAAAGGCATCTAATTCTGGAGTTATCTTTGACATTTTTCTTAGAGCCTATTAACTCCATGATTCTTTGTTTTTTTTTTTTGGTATTCCATACCCTATAACGAGTGGCATTCCTCATTAGGAATTAATATTATGGTATTCTTCTTCAACATTATTCCTCATCCAATGTTACTTCTCTTCTCAATTGCATAGCCCTTTCACATGCTCATTCTCTCTTTTGTGTTTGTTATCCCCTCACTTACTACATCATTTCTACAATTGAGAAACCCTACTCAATGATGGTTTTGGGCATCCATAAAGAGAGCTTGATTATGAAATTCGTTCCTGAAATCAAAGCATTTAATGCAATTATTTGATTGAAGTTGGGCATGCTAATTGCAATGACTATAGTAAAGGTTACTTACACCTATACTAGTAATTGTATATCACACCACTCATATGTCAATGTGCCCAACTTTGTGAGAAAGCAAAGTGTGACATTGACTCTTATTCATCTTTAGTATTTGGTCAATTATTGTGGAAATAATATTGACCAAAGATAAAATACTTGAGATTTGATGTTGGCACTCAAGTTGTTAAATAGTTCTTCCATAATTAATAAGCCACACGAGCCTGGGTTTTCTTTCCCAGTTCCATTAGAAAACCATTTAGTGGTGCCTCCACACAAGGCAGTCAAAACCTCTTGATAGTTTATTTTAATGGGAATTTTTCATACCAATCTATTTCTTGTTCTTGGTTTCACCTACTTCAAAATTGTGCAATACACTTTACCTTGTGTCTTATCAAGAACTATCCTTGTTTCTCATTAGTAATATTTTATATGAGTGCAACCAACCTTTTGTTTATGAGTGTGGACTTGAATAATAAATTAATTTTGTACAGCCAAGTACTGGTTTTGGTTCATGCCTCAAGGAAGAATACCACTCTCTATTTATGTCGTGGATTCTTATTAGTTTCTTGGTTGAACTAGTTTTAAGAGTATTTTGCAGTAATTTTTCTTGTAAATATGAATTATCTTATCTTCATTGTTAGTGTGGTGCTAATTCGTAAGGAGAACTATTGAGAGTGGTCTGGAAATATCAAACATACTCTCATCTTTAGTTATTTATGGCATGGATTCTGTGAAGAAAAGGAGGATAGTAGACCTAAGAAGCTTGTATCAAACAAGGAGCTAGCCATATTGTGTAATAAAGACAATAAATCCTATGTCATGTTTATTGCATTAGTAGCTGAAAAGGTAATTTGTCATATTATTTCCATTACAGATTCTTGTGATAATTTGCAAAGCTTAAAAGATGTTAATCCCTCACATTGATAATTGGAGCTTATGCAACCATTGGTGAGATTATTCAACCTAGAGTTGAAGGATGATGACCTCGTGGCCTTATCTTATGAGATAAAAGCTATCATGCATGGCATAGATGCCACTAGAATGACGGTAGATCTTCCTCTCATAGCCTTAATTAAGGTGATATACCTTACATACACTCACTATCTTGAATCCCTACAAGCTAGTGACCAATTGAAGTCTATTACATTTAACTTTTTATTGGAGAAATTTGCATAATATGGGAAACAAATTGGAAAGAGAAAGACAACAGATCAATGCCCTAAAGAAACAATGTGCCTTGCTAGGAAAGGGAAGAATCAATCACATAATTCTTCTAGAGGAGAAAGTAATAAAAGAGGATGTGGAAGAAAGAACTTCAAATGATGGGGGGTAGACATCATCAAGGACAAATAATTGACCTTAATTATTTTCATTACAATAGAAATGGACATGATGCATCAACATGCAAAATTCCATATGATAATATCAAAGACAAACAAGATTAGAAAGAATACAAAGGTAAAACACCATATCCAAAGAAACACAAGGCAACTAAGTCTACTCATTACATTGTTACCCATTGCAATATTGGAGTAACTGCAGGTTTGTTCACACTTCATTTTCTTCTTGGATAGATGTGTCGTTTCTCGACATAGATGCAACATGCCACATGACATTTCAAAGATACTTCTATGAAGATTTCAGTGAAAATGTAGATAACATAGTGTAGTTTGCAGATAAATCAAGTCTCAAACATTTAGGACTTGGCACCATCATTCTTAAACTATATGGAATTCCTAATTTTATTTTACATGATCTACTCTATCTTCTAGAGTTGCAAAGGAGTTTTTCGTCTCTTGTGCATATTCGATGGCAAGGCCATTTCATCCATATCTTTGATGGAAAAGTGAAAATAAGGAACACTTCCAAACACATTGTTGTCGTGCTTGGAGTAGAGTATGAAATAGTACTAAATCTGAAAAGGAAATCTGCTCGTGCACATAGTGGTTCTTCTATTTTTTTTCATATTCTTAGCGAACTAAAGCAATGTGATGCTTATATCAATGGAAAGCAAAACGAACAACCCTTCCATGATTCCCCTTCCAAAACATCTAGAAGATTTGGACTGGTGCCGGATTTTTGTCGCCTTGAGCATGTTCTATATGCAACGGTAATAAATATATTATGAATTTTATTGATGATTACACCAAGATGTGTTGGGGGCAATTGTTGAAAGATAAATGTCAAGGTTTCCAAAATTTTAGAAATTTTCATGCATGGATTCAAATGAAAAACAATCACATATTGTTTGTCTTGTTACTAATAATCAAAGAGAATATATATTTTAATGAGTTTGAAAACCATCTTTCCCAACATGGGATTCAACATCAAACCACTGTATAATACAATCCTCAACAAAATGGTGTAGCTGAAAGAAAGAACGGGACTATCTTGAATATAATTCATCCCATGATGCTTTTAAAAAGTCTAGAGTTGATTTTTTGGGATGATTCATGTGTCCATCTGATTCTCTTAAGAATAATATCGCTTATGAAATGTGGTATCACCACACTCTTTTGGTGAGGCATCTCTAGTTCATTAGTTCCACCTACTATGCCTTTATTCATAAGGAGCAAAAAAACAATCTTGATTCAAGGAGTTGGAAGTGTATATTCTTGAGGTATTCAAATACCACAAAGGCATATCATCTTTATGATAAGGAAAATAAGAACTTTATTATTTCCATAGATGTAAATTTTTCTTGAATATTCCAAGATTGACAAGACTATTGAGTGGAATCTTGACCATTTGAATAAATCCATTCATGTACATACATATCATGAATGTGATGATGAGATTCAAGATCTTGAAGGTGGGTTCCTTATCTTAGATCAATCTCTGAAATCCCATTTTGCAACAACATATCCCTCTTATGAAGTCTCAACCAATTCATCAGGTTAGGAAGATCATTTGAATGATGTGATTGATAGGATTGGAATCAGAAATATTGATTGACGCCATGTTAATGAGTGGCGCAACATGGACCATCTCCAAAATGTCCACCAAAATAGCTCATCAAAACACTTGAAAGTGTTCATCCCTATAAGGTCAGAAAGACGGGAACTAGAGGTTCCACCATACTTGATGGAGGTTATATGTATAGTTCTAATTCAGGTGATGTAGATGACATGGATGTTTCATATGACTATGAATTGGATTTATCTATTAATTTTGAACTAAATTCATTTAAAGAAGTTGTTGCTCATGATGAGTCGAAAGAAGTAACATAGAAGGACTATGATGCTCTCATCAAGATTGGGACATTGAAGCTGGTGGACCCTCCATTTAAATCCAAACCAACTGGCTACAAGTGGGTCTACAAGAACAAGTACAAATCAAATGGATCACTTGACAAGCACAAGGAAAAGCTTGTGGCAAAGGGATTTTCATAAAAAGAAGGTAATGATTATGAGGAAATGTTTGCTTCATTTTCAATAAGTAGAAGTTAATAAGTCATGACCATGCTTTTATGAGGGGTTATAGAGAGCATATCTCTAAGTACAATTCCCATCATGTCCCCTTTATTTGGAGATAAATTTCCTTTATTTATCCTTTAAGTGACCTTGAATCAAAGAAAAAGAGGAAGCAAAAGTATAAAGGTGGCAAAGTGACTCTCTCACACATGATTTGTGCAATTAATGTTTAGTAATGACATGAAGTGTGGGTGAGTAGATTGTGTGGAGCTTCATGTTTTGTGGGAGATGAGTATGTGTAGGATTATGATTTGCAAAGGCAATATTTTTGGAGAGGGGATGTGTGTAGTTTATTCGCAATTTGGAAAATTGATTAAGTGTGGATATGAAGAAAAGAGCGCGGAGAAATCTTATGTAGAAATTTTTAGATGAAATTTTTCTCCACACAAGCTTGGACAATTTTTTAGGTCAAAAAGACTTGAAACCTTCTACCCGATCATAGATTGTGTTTCTCTTAATCTCTTAGCAACATATCACCCGTAAGCTATAGTCATAACTCCATAAGGGAAAATGCTCATCTAGAGCCAACTGCAAGCATGTAGATTGTTATGATCCCAAGGGGGGCCTATGTTGGGTTAAATATATATGGTATGACTCCAAATGGGGTCATATATGGGGTTAAATGTACATGTAATATGTAAATGTATATATAATAGGGTCAACCCAGTGATGAAGGGGGCACATGGGAAATGTGTGAATAGGTATATATAGAGATCATATAGTCGTTACTGATGACATGGATGGATGTATGAATGTAGATAGTATTTGGAGGAGGTTCTCCTCTTAGGTAACAAGTTATTGTGTAACTTATCTTTATAATTTATTCTAGAATTTTGATCCATGCCTGCATTGTTGTGCATGGTGTGTACTTCTAGTTTTTTTATGTCTTTGGATCATAGCACAGATAGTACCAAATAGGTACTAGACTGGGTTCTAGATCTAACAGACTCCCTAACTACACCCCCATATCCCCCAACCTCCATAATCTAATTTAGTGCACCTCCAACTCTAACAACCTCCCTGACTACGTTCCCATATCCACCAACAACACAATCCAAGGCAGTGCACCTATTTTGTACTATGCAATCCATCAAGGTGTGCCATTACCATTCCTAGGCTTCCATCACAAACCAATCAAGAAGTCTCAAATTTATATATATTTGGAGTTCCAACTTCCCTCATGAGTCTTATAGGAACTCCTCAAGCCTCAAATCAGTTGACATATCCCAGCCAATACCCTCTCCCATCTCTAGCCTTACCTAAGGCAAGAAAGGATAGTTGGTCTTACCTTTCACTATGTAAACCTACCAACTAATTCCCCTTCCAAGCTCCAAACTTACCTAAGACAAGTAAGGAGAATTTTCCATAACATTCACTGGGCACACCTACCCAACCAATTTCCCCTCCAAACTCCAACCTTACCCAAGATGAGCAAGGAGAATTGGCCATGGAATCTAATAAATGACCCTGCCCAACCAATTCCCTCTCCAAGCTATAGTCTTACTCAAGAATAGCTAAGGGTCATAGGATTTAATGGTTGACTGATCTCATCACTCAAACCATTTAAGCATATCCCACTGAGAACTATAAATGAGACAAGGATCATAAAACAACAAGGTAATTCCTTGGTAATGGTGGTCGAATGATATGGGAATAATCCCCCTACAATGATGGGAAATATAACTTAAATGTGAATGGGATATTTTTTCCAAGTGGTGCATAAGGAACTAACCTAGGATTTTGTTATGCTTTGACACTTTAGGTTATTTTCCCAAGTTACTTTTTGGAAAATAATGTTATTTCCAAGACCTAGGAACTATGTCATGGTTCCACCTTCTCACCTTTCTTCCTTATGGAGTCCTAGCACACTTACTCTTTCTATCCGACGATCTAAGGCTATGGTGTATTCTATGATCATGGATTTAGTAAAATATTACAACATTAGGCTCACAAGCCTCTTTGCACATAAGCAATCAAGACTCAAAACATGTAAACATAGGCATGCAAACCTCATATAACTTTCCTTTGCGATGTAATAATAATATGTACAAAACCATAACTTATTTATGCATTGTCCTTGGTGCATATTTACACATATATAGTTAAAATTGTTTAGCCTTGACCTTTGTTTTATTATAGGTATGCATTTCATGCATGTAGCACCATCCTCCCACGTGTACCTAAGTGTTGAAAATAGCAACAAGAAATGATAAAAATAGAATCCAGAATATGCCAATTTTAATTTGTTCTTGAATTAAAATTGTGAATTAAAATTGAATTTAGTCTCACCAGTTGCTTGGAAATAATTAATTAATTCATTATGGATTAATCAGTTGGAGAAATTCAAGTTAGAAGTCTTTCTAAAGTCATGCAACACTTATCCCTTAAATTAAGGAGATAATATTGAGTTATATTTGAGTTGTAATTAGTTAGCTCATTTTACTGAGTTAAATCCAGTTAAATTAGTTCCAAATTGTTTGAGGAACTAATTGTGAGTTATCAGTTAGTTGATGCATGCATGCACTCAACCAATTTACTCCAGATAACTGAAGATTCCCTCACCAGAAACTCATGCATGTCTATTTTGAGAAAGACCTAGTTGAGCTAAATGTCAAGGACAGGTTACTATCAGTTGCATGTGTTTTCCTATAAAGGAAACTCATCCATGCAGTCAAGGTAAGGTTCTTTGAGGATTCTAAAGTTTTACAAGGTGTGAGATCAGTGTTACACTTGGTAACAACAAGATCACCAAGGAGAAACTGTGCAAGGAAATAGTATCTTGGAGGGAAAAGGAGAAGGCTTGTGAGAAGCTTTGATTGCCTGTGAGCATCCAGGAGAATTGTATTGAGATCTGGCTAGCTATGAGAGCTAAGGCTTTGTATAATCTTAATGTATTTCCACCTTGTATGATAATACAGATAGTGGGCTTTTTAGCTGAGGCTTTCCCCTAAGTATTTTCTGTGTTTCATGTGCATTGATTCTTCTTCTTCTGGTTATATGTGTTCAGCTCAATCTTTCTCAATATCTAAGCTTCCGCAAGTTTGATAGTAGAAGTAGATTATATTATTTTTCTTTGGAATATTGCATTATCGAGTTAATTTACAATCAGATTTTCTACACAGATCTTAGAGGTAGATTTGTAGAGAATTTGTAGGAAATTCTACACTAAGTAACCGGCCAACCAGGGTAAACATGTGATGAGAGGCTACTATGATATGATTAAACCTCCTAGGTGACCTTAAAGAAGTGGAATCAATGGAAACACATCAAACATATCTTCCACATAGCCAACAACACTCCTAGGAGCCATCCCAACCACACAGGTATCATGCCCCTGGGTCCCACTAATTTTTTAAGCTATTAAACCTTTGGACGGTCCCATGCTAGGGGCATGATAGTGTACAGAGAGCTCTGGACACTCCCACAAGCTTGCATGCCTATGTCAAGGGACTATTTCCAGCAGACCTATGCTAGAGTCCGTGAGATTCAAGGCACTTTTCAAGCTCAGAATTTGGCCACTGCCCATAATTTGTTGTAAGTTACAGAATCCATTAAACACATGATGACAAGACTAATAAACCACAAAATAACTCCAGGACTAAGCTTGACCATCCCCAACCAGGACTGAAATTTTATCAAAGACTTGGCATGAATGCAATCTACAGGTGTAAACAACAGATTTCAGCATATGGGTCACATACTTATTTGAGAATCACTAAGAAGCATTGTTCCCTTATCATTAGTTGCATTATCATCTATTGGGTCATAGATACATTTTTCATTCATTTACAAGTAAAAACATGATGATATCCATACATATCCATTGTCATAAAACATATACATAACCAGCATAATAACAATAGAAATACCAAACAAATCACAATCATATGATCCACATATAAACCACTATAATACTCATAGAAATACAAGGAGAAATAACCTCATATTGATGATGCAAAATCCAAAACCAGGATGGGACTACCATGTTCCACCCAACCGTAGAATGGTTGAGCCAAATCTCTCTTTAACCATTCACCCCGTGTCATATTCCAAGCATGAACATGGTACTCAATCCAAAAGAACCAACTAGAGCATCTCGAGGCTAAATCACCTCATTCTCGTCAATAGAAACTAGGCTTTACCGTATTCCATCCTGGATCACTAGGACAACACAATAAACATGTAACAACAGGCTTTACCATGAATTCCACCAGATCACTAGGCCAAACAAGCATGGATGCCACCGAATTTCTCTATATACACTATGAGGAATTTTCCTATCTCCTAGTCTCTTAGGCTTACCGCAATCCACACCAGATCACTAGGCCCTAAACCGAGACCCACTCTCCAGGATTTACCACATATCCCATCCTGGGATTACTAGGCCCAACGGAGAGCAATATACCTCTTGGCTTTACCATATATCCCATCATTCACTGATAAGGATTCCTAGGCCCACCGAGGCAACACAAAATCAGGCTTTACTATAACCCATCATCTAGTTCAGGGGTTACTAGGCCATGTGTTTTATCATTCATAGATCCACCTTACTTAACTTCAAATCCATCTGACAATCTAGCTCAAACAAAACATGAGAACCCCATCACACCATGGCTATCCGGAAATGCCAAGGCTAGGTTGAAAACATTGTCACACCTGGAAAAACCCATGACATAATAGCAAAGGAACCACATGCGATACCATGCATGCTAGATCTAGCAATGAAAACACACATGCAAATTGATAACTACAAAGAATACTAATGTAGCTTCTTGATCTTTCTCTTCCTTTTGTTTCTCCTTCCTTCCTCTTGCCTTCTTTTCCTTTCTTGCTCCAAAGAAAAACCTGAGAAAAATCTTGGCAACTAATCCTTAGAAGCCTTTTTATCAATGAGGCCTCTATTTTCTTCATTTTCCATTATTTTCCTTCAATTTCCTCCTCGCATGAAACCTGTGACCTTTCACCTTCCTTTTCTCCTAATTTCCATTATTTTCATAAATAAAATGCCAATAAATGCCTCTTGCATTTCCAAGGCCTTTTTCATTCCCTTTGCCAATTTCCTTAGCCATAATAACCAAAATGAACACCCACTAGGATGTTTTCTCCCACCACTCAGCTTGGAATACATGTCCCATCAACCGTGTTCTTATATATTTTTACATGGAGTTCTAACCGGTGTTGTTATAGAACCCTCCCCCTTGGGGGAACACCGTCCTTGGTGTTCAATGGCACCTATATCCAACAAGACCTTTGAAAACAAAACATACTACCCATGGAGCTTTATAACATAGCTCATTGCAGTATTTACAATGATCAACCTATTGATAACATGAGAAACATACCGTTTACTGGAGATTTATAACACAACTCATTACGGTATTTACAATAATAACCACATATACACACATACACATTTGCTTCACCCAGAAAATGATCATACTAGCTATGTAGCTTTATAAATCCAGATCGATACAATATTTACAATAATACACACATATACACATATGCACATTTTATCAAACAACAAATAAAATGATACGATGCCTGCATCTACAACAAGGGAATCTAGAGGCTCACACCTCCACCCCCAAAGTAATACCAGGATTGACCTCCTTCCAAGGAAGTCCATAATCCACTGCAAGGTCAAATCTGCATCCAATGTCCAACGCTCTAATCATGCTTCACTTTTCCTCTCAGCGAATAGCTATTGTCTCATTGTTCCATGGCACACTCCCAATGTGCATCTGATTCCATCTGGCAATGCTAATTACTAAAACAAATCCATCCCCAACCTTCTCTTCTCTACTACATAGTCCCTCGAGAAATCTGGTTAGCCCTTCTGTGCAGTCACTCCCCTTCCAAGTTCCCTAGCATCCCCTATCCTGGGCAATCCATCCCTTGAGAAGGCTTCCTTGCATCGGAATTTCAAACAACCAATGCATATACCTAGCTCAAAACCATCATATCGGTCATAGCATGATCATGGAAATCAATGGACGCTATTGGGTATCAATCTCCCATAATGGCCCTGCTCCTGAAATGCTTTACCATAATACTATTGCTTGTTTGAATTCCTTTTGTTGTTGCTTCTAATCCTTGCAATTAGTTTCAACCACCCAACCCGGGCATTTCCCATGCTCCCTGTATCAAGCACATAACTTCCATTATATTTAAAATAAATTGAAATAAATTCACATCATACCTCATTCGTAGCTTGTCAACAAGGTACACTTGCAATTATGTTTGCTTCCTGTCACAAGAAGTCAAACTATCATCTTTGACAAAATCATCATGTATAAACATAACACATCAGGTTAGCTCAAAACACAACCATCATAGATCAAAATCACAAATCAGATGTAACCATCATAAACCATAATCATAGATCACATGTAATCATGATAAACCAAAACCATAAATCACATGCATAATAAACTAAAATAAAATATTGATACTTATCGTTTAATCAATCCTTAGCTTCTACCTTTGTCTTTATTCTGTACGCACTCTGAATCGATTGTCACACCTGACAACACCTATTTCCTTCTCCTCAACCATGTGCACATCCACAGAGTATGCATCACACACATACAACCACACATGACATACAACATCGTGCAATATATGCACCTACACTTGACATACAACACATACACCTACACTGGTGTACAACACAACACAATACATATGCTTATATCTGGTGTACAACACAATACATATGCTTACATCTGGTGTACAACACAATACACATAATATAGCACAATGAGTACACATGTGACGATGCCATGATTACAAAATGCACACATGTAGTAGCGATTGTGCACAACACAACATGTACAACGTGCACATAATAACACATGTACAACATGTACATAATACCACCTATACACAACATCACATTGACATGACACAACCTACACAATGTGGACATAATGCCACATGTACAACGTGTACACAATGCCAGATGTACACAACACCACATGCACGACATGTACACGAAACCACATGTACACATCACCACATGTACGACATGTACACAACACCACATGTACAACATGTACATGACACCACCTACACATAGTACCACATGTACAACATGTGCATGACACCACATGCTCACAACACCACTTATACAATCATGCACACAACACCATATGTACATAGCACCACATGTAAAACATGCACACAACAACATATGTACATAGCACTGCATATACAACATGTACATAGCACCCTATGTACACAACATTGCATATCCAACATGCAGACAACACCATATGCACACAACACCGCATATCCATCATGTGCATAGTACAATATGTACACAACACCACATATCCAATATGTACATAGCACCATCTATACCCAACACTGCATATGCAACATTCGCACAACACTATATGTACCACCCTATACATAACATTACATAAACAACATGTACACACACTATATATACACAAAACCGCACGTGCACAACATCATAGATGCATCATGTACAACATATACAACATATGCACAAAAATAGTACCACACATCCAAAACCACAGTGTCTCTACCAAGCAACCTTGCTTCTAGTGTCTCTCTACCACCCATGCTTATCCTAGCATGTTGCAAAGTACATTGCTTTCATTCTGCTAATGTATCTCTCAACATATCCTGTCAATAACATAAACATAGGCATAGTATAATCACATAATATCAATTCATATCCACATGATCCTGACCTTGTATATTTTTTAGGACTACTCTTCCCACTTGATGATCCTGTCAGACGGTGACATAGATACATACATACATACATATATATAACATTAGCACAAAACAATCATGATCATGTTAGAAACTGTCAATAACATAAACATAGGCATAGTATAATCACATAATATAAATTCATATCCACATGATACTGACCTTGTATATTTTTCAGGACTACTCTTCCCACTTGATGATCCTGTCAGACGGTGACATAGATACATAGATACATACATATATATAACATTAGCACAAAACAATCATGATCATGTTAGAAAATGATGTACATACATACATATATACATATAAACATTAACATAAAAACAATCATGATCCATGATGACCCTATCAAACATGACATAGATACATACATACATGTATACATATATCGACATTAGCATAATCATGATCACAACATAACTGCCAAATACCATAAGGTCAAGGTTAAGAGAACTTCCTTTATTCATGCACAACATGCACAACATTGAGAATAATAGTTCTGAAGATAGCCAAGGCATATATTACCTTAAGCCCATTTACTTTACCTTTCTCATGACTATTCTGCCACTGTCCATCTACACCAATGAACCGAACCAATCCAATTGATTGTCATATTCTTACTTTCAATGACCCTTACTCATGCACTGAGCTTCATTCGGTCTTGCATTACCTGTTACGTTTCATTTAGCTCTCCCTATGCTCCATTAACTTTCCTCTTTCCCAACCAATTCCCAAGACCATAAAACATAAAAGGAAAGGCAAACATAAACAAGGAGAAAACCATGAAAACCAATGATAATATGACACCACAAACAAGTGGCAAGGCCTTGCACCAGACATAAACAAAACTACAAATCAAGCTCAACAATTCATAAAATACCAAATGCACAAGATTGGCAATAGACACCATGACTCAATCCACATGGTTCCCAAATCCTCCAAGGGAAAGCCCAAGCTGATCCTTCTTCAAGATTTCATGGCAACCTCTCTTGCCATGCAATTCGTTGCATCATACTTCCATAAACACATAAATGTCAGTGTATAAACAAAAATAAAAATACATTGGTTACCTTATCTTGTTGTGCCAAGTATGTTTCCTTGTAGCTGAACACATCTATGCTGGGTCTCCAAGGACTCCAATCCCCTTGAGAGATCTAGCTATAACTAGACGCCAGTTTTTATACCTATCAAATAAATTTTTATGAATATAGCACATATGCACATAATTTCAGACAAATTCAAGGTTAAGAATACTTCATGTGTGCAAATCACTCATTCATTTGGACTTGCAGTTTCCAAACATAGCCAAAGGAATTCTCACCCAATTCTTTTCTTTTACCTTTACCTTGCTACAACTGAGCCTTAGTATGTATTCTTACATCACCCAACTGTTAGTTATATAAACACATCAACTATTACCTTGTCATGCTAATACCAAGCATGTTTCTTGCATTGTTTACACATGTCAAACACATGTTCCGGATATCAAGACAATCATATCTATCAATTTGAAATCAACCTTTACCATGACTAAAAATCATGTCATAATCCATAGTCAACTCATAGCCATTATACATAATGCTACAATTGTCACCTACTACACTCAAGTACATATCAATTGTCTCAACACATATGTGTGAGTAAAACCATCTTAAAATAAGATCATTTCTTGATGCAACATTATAGACACATACTCATATCATGTGATTAATAAAAAATCCAACCACAGATAGATGACATAATAGACAACAACACTCAAACACCAAATAAATGATATAGCTAAACATTAAAACACCAAATAGACGACATAAGAAAATTCATACCTTAATGTATCTTACGGGAGGCTATCTTGTCTGCATAGTCAACCCAGATTAGCACAATATAGCTTCATGACAAATCAACTCAACATAAATAAGGTAATGATATCCATAATAGTCACTAGCTAACATATTCACATTATAAGCTCATAAACAATGATCATTCATACATAATGATCACATATGCACAGTCGGTCCAAATTAGTATGACATAATATCAAAATATATTAACTCGTACCTTAATGTCATAACCCTAACCATTTCATAGATCAATCCAAATTAATATGATACATATAACATCAAGATCTTAATGTAATAACCATAATCACCAGGTTCGTAGCATTTAACAACAACAAGATATATATCATGCTCATCAACAACATATAACCTAATCATCAAGTTATCTAACATAAAGCAATCAAAAAAATGCATACAACCACAGGTTACTATCATTAATGACTATCTGACACATGTATATATGACTACACTGATCAACTAGTATCTACCATGCAGGTAATCATAACATTAATAGACATGTACATAAACCTAATGTATGTTACCCTAATGCATATAAAAATCCATTAACTAATATACTTGTATTCCAAACATACAATACATGCATGACAACATGCTCTTGCCTCGAGGTCCAATGCTGCAACTTCACTTTAATGATCTGCATCTCCAACTCTATCTTAGCTAACACATTAGCATCATAACATACCAATATAATCATGATGACCTAAAATGCATACAATGACCTCACAATGCATGTTTGACCTAATATACATGCATAACTATAACCATGACAATGCATGCATAATAACACATGGACATTGTCATGCATGAAAATGCATACACAACCATACACTCACGACGACACATTCCATAACAAGACCATCAACCTTCACATGGAAACATCACTACAACCATGATCAGTACCATGCAAATGCAACAAGCAGATGGACTACAAGCATAAAGAATACATCTACAACCGACATGAATGCATGAACAACACACCGCCCATCCAGTATGAGGGGTGAACCATGCTTCGATACCACTTTGTGGTATCATATATCACCCAAAAAGAGTGCAACCCACTATGATACCACTTTGTAGCATCCTCCTCCCACATCTACCCAATTAACTGACCAGCTGGGGTAAACATGTGACAAGAGGTTATTATGATATGATTCAACCTCCTAGGTGACCTTAAGGAAGTGGAATCGATGGAAACACATCAAACATACCTTCCACATCAACAACAACACTCCCATGAGCCATCCCAACCACACAGGTATCGTGCCCCCGAGTCCCACTAAGTTTTTAAGTCATTAAACTTCTTGACGCTCCATGCTATGGGCATGCTAGTGTCTAGAGAGCTTTGGACGCTCCCACAAGCTTGCATGCCTGCGTCCAGGGACTATTTCCAACTGACCTATGCTAGATTCTACGAGTTTAAGGCACTTTTCAAGCCTAGAATTCTGGCCACTACCCATAACTTACTGTAACTTCTGAAATCCATTAAACACATGATGACAAGACTAATAAACTAGAAACTAACTCCATAACTAGGACTGACCATCCCCAACTGGGACTGACAGTCTATCAAAAAATTATCATCAATGCAATCATTTATCCTCTACAATGTCCCAGGCTGATGAGGAGAACGAAAGAGGTAACCTCAAACCACTTGCAGTTCAGCAGCTAGCCCTGCTCAAAGTTGAGAGGGATCTGTCTAAGGATTTCACAATCAATGACTGGAAGAAAAATGGATTTTATGCTAGATATAATAGTTTTAGATGAGTTTTTGAAAATTTAGGTTTTTTGGGTTGTTGGACCAGGGATGAGAAAATTAAATTAGGTCAAGGTCTCGAAAGTTTGCAGTAGAAGGTATAAAGAGGAGCAAGCTAGTAGTGCCTTGTGATGAATCTGAGAATTTGGTCAATGTAGTGTAGGGTCTGAAAAGCTTAGAAAGTCATAATGAGCATGTATTACCATGAA
Organism: Pinus taeda; assembly: GCA_000404065.3. Classification (NCBI taxonomy): domain Eukaryota; kingdom Viridiplantae; phylum Streptophyta; class Pinopsida; order Pinales; family Pinaceae; genus Pinus; species Pinus taeda. The sequence goes on from APFE030368240.1 coordinate 23,694, forward strand.
TTCATTAATCTAAAAGAAGAAATACACAGACATGATTTTCCACATAAACAGAGCTTTGAATAGAAATAATTCTACCTATATAACTGTAAGGAAAATCATTGAGGAAAAAAAAACATGTTAACAAAGATGGATTCATTCATAAGAAACTAACATAGAAATAAAACAACATCACAAACTCAATGCACATGTATTCCTGAAAAATAGTTGCAACTGCTCCTTGATTAACTATGTGAAAGCATAAGATACAAGTCCTCTCCTTTGAAGTCCAACCCTTCTCTCTGAATGAGAAATGATAAATATAGACTCAATCAAATAGCTTCCCCACCTTCAGGATTCGAACTCCTAAGTGGTGGAACTGTTTCCTGTTGAGATTGCAACAAGATGATGGAGCTTAGTGAAAAGAGTCGCCTTCACTAAGTGGGCCCGCAGGATATTTTTTGGCGCAAGTCTATTTTTAGACTATGTCTATTTTTAGACATATGGATCATGTCTATGGATTGCAGGTTGTTGTTTATGGATGATTGATCAAGTTGGAAAAAATAGATGGACTTCTATTTTTAGACCAGAGCGGAGTGACACCACAGCGGAGTGACTGCTCAGTCTAAATATAGAACAGTCAAAAATTATTAGCTCATAATAATATTTAGACTATAAACTTTGTCTTATTCTCTTGGAGCACTTCAGGATGAGCTTCGGATGTGGTACATGCAGATCGCAGAAGGAAATACGTGGTTACCTATGGGATGACTAATATTTGCATGCAGGACTTCAGTTAGAACTCAAGTGAGTTGAGTTTAGTGGACTGGAGGTGCAGTTGATGGAGTTGTGTTCATTTTAGCTTTGTTAAACTGGTTGTATTTAGTCTAACTGGCGAATAGACTAGAGATGAGTTGGGTGAATTAGTTATTAATTAATTCACAAGTTATTAACTCATAATACAACTAATGAATACATCAGTTTAACTCAGTTGCATGTCAGTGCATGTTCAGTTCAGCAGGGACAGGTGTTAGAGAATCAGATTGCTATCAATTGTGACTATAGTTGTGCACCAGATCTTGC
>APFE030368240.1:27780-54323 GCA_000404065.3 Pinus taeda
CTGTTATATTGATGATCAACGTAGAGGAGCTTATGTATTGTGTATGTTTTCCGCAATAGTACATGATCAGGATAATCTCTATTGAATATGTGTTAAATTATTCAAAATTTCTACATTTCCAAGATTCTCTCAACTAACAGGTGAGAGTGAGAAGGTCAAATACAACCACTTCTCTTAGACTTTGTTTTGAATTTTGCTTCCTTTATGAGGCTTAATTAATCATGAAAATAATCTATCATGTCTATTTATTCACGATTAAATCATCTAAGCTTGAACTACTACAATTACATCATGATTTCTGAATTTGACCAAGTCAAACTAAGAAACTAGGAAATTACACAATGAAATTTAAAATAAAAACTCAAAAATTTGCAGGAGCGCAATTCCAACTTTAAGCCCACTTTTAGGTGCCTTCTTGAAGTCAAAATTGAGATCTAAGAGAATGGTCAACTACCCTTTCCTATCTAGTTTCCATACCACCTTTAATGTTTTTACATGACACATAGGAAGGCCTTCAAAAACTCATTCTCCTAAGGTGTCTCTAGAAGCACGGCGCCTATCAAAAAGAGTGGCAGAATGATGTTTTTTAACCCCTTTTTCTCATTTTTCTCAAAATTTGATCCCTTTCTGAGAAATCTGATAAAATGGGTTTTGAGAGAAGGTCATAATATTTCAAAAAATGTAAGCCACTTGTCATTTGAAACCCTGAGGAAAAAGCGCAACGCTTAGGGGCTACACTTCTATGACTAGCCCAATTTCTAAATTTGGCATCAAAATTCTCAGAAAACCAAAAAAGCTCAGAAAACCTTCAAAATTGGTCATGAAGTGAAAAATGAGGTATGTCATGCCCTCATGGACTATTCAGCAAGAATCTCCAATTTTTCCCTCTCATTTTTGTCCTTTAGAGTTTCCTTTAGCTTGTTTTTCAACTGCTTGAGCTTGATGTTGCAAATCATGTTTCTGGTCTGATAATGATGGGCCATGTGCCTCAATAGTTGATTATACCTATTGGCTTTGTCAAGAAGATTTTATAAGTGGTCATTGACCTTACTTAGCCAATACTCTATATCCTCATTGATCTCCAAGGTAATTATGTCTTCCATGTCAAGGTCTTCATCTAGCAGGTTATGCTCTTTCTCTTCCTTAAATGCGCTTTTGAGTCCTTTGGTTCTTGGTTTATTTTTTCCAACTTGATTTTCATGTTCCTCATGTTCATTAGGATCCAACACTACTTTACCTTTGCCTCCTTGTTGCAACACCTTGGTTTTCTCTTTCTCCATGATGAGTTGTTTAGCCTTAAGCTGACTGTTTTCTTGCTCAAGGAAGGAGATGACGAACTTTGCTCTCACCATATTGTCAATGAGCTCTTTTATTTGAGAATCCTTCTTTTTGATAATATGTTGTATGAATGAAGGTTATTTTGTTGCTTCCAAGTCCACCAATTCAAAATCGTGTTCAAATAGGTCTTCATCCTATACATGTGATCCCTGTTTTGCTGATGTAGAAGGTTTGGCCCTTTTCTCAACTTGAGAAGTAAACACAAGCCTTTTTCCTCTTTGAAACATTATAGTCACCTTAGGTTTCGGTGCCTTGGGAACCTCCACTGACATTCTTGATGATCCTACCTCCACCTGCTGTGTTGATATGTCTTGATGATGAACTAAAAAAGTAGTTTCATGCCACTATAAAGTTGTTTCTATGAGTGAATCCCATTTCATGTTCCTTTCTGCTAGTTGATGGATAACTACAATATTTATCAAGATGTGATGAAAATGACTAGGATGATGTTCTTTTCCTTTCACTTGTACCTTCTCATACATTTTAATAAGGCTTCTACATAAATAATTACACATGTTGAGATGTTTTAGAGCTGTGAAATGCATTAGAATCCTAATGTGGTATGCATACAATATGGAAAATATTCCCTCATAGGTGAAAAACTTCATTACAACCTTCATCAATGGCGCATACTTTTCCAATAGGTACCTAAATGGGATGATGTGTGTATGGGCCTCTCTGTATGGTGATTTCAAGGAAGATTTGTAATGTTCAAGGTCCAAGCTCATGCCTTCGAACCAGTACTCTCCATGATCAGGTATCCCTGTAGCAAGAGAAATGGTATCTATTGAAAATTTAAATTCAACCCCTACTATGATGGCCCTTTCCCCTTTCAGATTGGTGGCAATCCAATTACTTAGTTGTTCATGGAAACCCAGTTCACCCACTCATTGACAAAACCCTAGACAATTGACATCTTCAAAGCACTGCTTGATGAGTGGTGATAAGTTGATTTCATTACAATTGGTAGGCTCATATCTTAGGATTTTACCTCCTTTATGATGTTTTCTCCTTTCTGATGGTGAAGAGTCTCCCTCCATTATGATAGAATCCCTAGATAACAGGAAAATGGAAAAACAATGAGGAATGAGTGAAATGGTGAAATGAGGGGGTTGAGGAAGGGAAATGATGGTAGGGGAATTTTGGGAGGTGGATAGGGGCAACAATAAAGCTAGGAAGTTTGAATGGAGTGAAATGAGAGAAAGGGATGATTAGGAGAAATTGAAAAATAGTCATGCTAGGAAATTTGCCCAAAATGATAGGTATGAGCTAGGGTTTGTGTAAAGGTGAGGTAATATGAGGGTAGATGAGTTAATTAGTGAATTATAGGGTGATTTATACATGTGCAGAGGTATGAGGTGACAAATTTACAGGTTTTCAATGTCATAACTAACAAAACCCATCAGTTATACTAGACTTGCAACATGAAATTTCACATAAACCCTAGATGAAGAAAAATCACATTTGCATTTACGTTGCCAAAGGAAAAAGGTAAGAAATATGATGATACCTACTTGTGAATAAGCTTAGAAGAGAAAAAAGTAGGAATGTAAGCTCAAATTTGAAATTTGGGTGAGTTTGGGCGGTTTTCAGGCTACTCTGTCACAAGCGTAGTGCAGTTAGTAGAAGCGTAGTTAGCAGAAGTGCAACACAGTGCATGGAAGTGCAGCGCCACCTCCAGAAGTGCAACGCAATTAACATAAGTGTGGCACCGAGAGTGTTTTTCCAAATTTAGCTAGAAAACTTGTGTTTTTTCACCAAAGGAGAGGAGAGCTCAATGAAAAAAGGAGGTTAGGATGTAAATGAAACAATTTTGGAAAATTTTGAGCTTTTATAGGCACAATATGATCTTCTTTTGGATAAAAATGGGCCCCACATACCTTTTCAAAACATGACTTTCACCCTTAAAACTTGGCCACTTTGGAGAGTTGAAACGTGAGCTTCTCTTTATCTTTTTTAGCAGTGAGACTTCTTCTTTTGGAACCTTGAGATTGTAACCATGAATAACCTATGAAAATTCATAAAAACTTATGCAAAGAGCGACTTATCACAACTCATCTAATGCCAGATTTATGCATGGAATGAGGATGGACCTTGAAAACCCTAATGACCTAATGAATACATCAGACTGAGTGAAATGGTAATGATGATGACAGATATGATGAAAACATTCTCTTTTTTATGATTCCCTCATTTGAGTGAAGTAAGTGATTGGCATGTGAGGTTTCTTAAGAGAATAAAGACATTCCTAGACAAACTAGCCAGTGACCAAATTTTACTCTGAAAACCTAGTGACATGATAAAATTTGACCTTGAGACCCCTACATACTTTGTAAAGTCATATTTGATCATTGGTGATAGGCAGACAAGACTGACACTAACATTGGCTCCAACTAGAGATGGAAACTCCTTGGAGGTGTCAAGAACACCATAGACGAGGTAGCCTTATTCATTGCAAAATGGAGTCAAAATGCATAAAACTAAACTGAAACTCAAAATTGAGTGACTATTTGACATTTCAGGACCGTAAAAGTAAAATAAAAGTAGTAGTTGATCAAAGAATCGTTATGGCCTTCTCCACAGGCTTCAAACTCCTATGATAGCCACTCAGACACTAGAACATAAAAACAACCCTGTATATACAATGGTGGTGAGAATTTGCAGAATTTTTTTCAAATATGGTAGCGCTTGAGAAGCCTACCATTGATTGCTCCTCCTGAATAATCTTCTCCATTCATTTCCTCTAATAGAAAAGCATTCTTTCCTCTCAAAGCTGAAATTTTATATGGTCCTTTCCATAAATTTTCAAACTTTCCATGTTTGCCTTTTTCTTCATTCCTCGCATCCCAACGAAGAACCACATTTCCCAAATTGAAATTGTCTTCCTTTGCCTTGTGATCATAGATATCTTTTATTCTTTCCTAAAGTTTAGAAGTGTTTTGAAAAACTTCCTCTCTTGTTTGTTGTAAATGGATCATTTGATTTATCCTTCACTGCATATAATTTGTTTTACTGTCCAATTCCTGTAGAATTTTCATGACTGGGACAACAAGAGATGAAGGAAAAACTTTATCAACCCCATACACCAACTGAAAAGGAGACATACCTATTGATTTCTTAGTACTAACTCTATCCACCCATAAAGCATTAATGAGCTTTTTGTGCCAATTCTTCTTATTGACTTGTAAAACTTTCTTGATGATGTTGATCAAAGATTTGTTGGAAGATTCAGCTAGACTATTCCCTTGTGGATGATAAGTAGTGGAATGTCCCAATACAATATTATACTTAGCACAAAACTCCACCATCCATTTTTACTTGAAATCAACATCATTATCAGTGATTATTTTCTGCGAGAAACCAAATCTAGACAAGATATTAGATTCAATAAAACGAATGATAACAGAATCAATAGCTTTCCTTGTTGGGATTGCTTCAATCCATTTTGTAAAATAATCTGTGGCTATCAAAATCCATTTATGTTGCGTTGATGATGAAGGATGGATCTCGCTAATGAAATCAAGACCCCATTGTTGGAAAGGAGCTTTGATTGAAATGGGCTGCAAGGATAATGGAAAAAATTTTCTTTTTCCTTGGAAAGTTTGACATTTATGACATCTCACCCCTGTTTTATATACATCAAAAAAAAAGAGTAGGCCAATAGAAACCAGCTCTCAAAATCTTGTTTGCTATATTCTTCCAGTAGTGATTCCCACCACAGTCTCCTTTATGAAAATATTTCATCACACATTTTGCTTCATTTTCTACCAAACATGTCTACAACACATCACCATGGTCTTTCCAGAATAAAACACCATCAAGAATACAATATTTTGAAGCCTTCAACTTTAAAGATATGGTTTTACCTTTGGGTACTTCCGGTGGAGGATTTAAATATTGCAACACATAAACAATGTCAGAATACCATGGAGATGAAATGAACATATCAGACACTTTCAAGTGTGAGTCTTCTTCTTCTTCTTCAGAAAGTACAACAATCAAATTTATATCTAGTGCATGCAAATTAGATTAAGCCATGATCTTAGCCAACCTTGTCCCTTGATGATCTTTGTGGGATTTATCTCTAAATCATACTCCATCATAGTTGCAATCCATTTTCCTCGTCTGCCTTTAGGATCTGTTTGCATAATAATTTCCTTTACAGCTGCTGTGGGAACATAAGAAATGGTGTGAGAATGTAGAATATAAACTCAAAATATTTGAGATCTTTCACCAATGCCAAAGCCTGCTTCTCAATTATGTTGTATTTCAGTTCTGCATCTCTTATTGTTCGACTGAAGAACGCTATAGGCTACTCATTTTTCTGATCTTTCTTTTGCATTAAGATCATTGCTAATGTATGCTCAGAGGCGAATGAAAATATGATGAAATCTAAAGTATAATCTAGACTAATCAAAGTATGAGTAGTAGATAATACAAATTTGAATGCATGGAAATATTTCTTAGCATCTAAAGACCATTTTACCTCACTGTCATTTTTTAGCATGTTGGTCATCTCTTTCAAATGTTCAGCAAGGTTGGGAATGAATGTTCTCAAAGAAATTGATTTTCCCATTAAAAGGTTGAATCTCTTTCTTATTCCTTGGGAAATCTAATTGCTGAATAGCTTGAACTCTTGCAGGATCAATGTGAATACCATCCTTGGAGATAATATGTCCCAGCAGCTTACCTTCTTCCATGGCGAATAAGTTCTTCTTTGGATTAAGTGAAATACCAAATTTTCTGCATTTCTGAAAAACAATTCACAAGTGATGTAAATGATCTTCATCAAACTTGGAAAAAACTGTGAGATCATCTAAATATACAACCAAAAATACATCCTTTTCATTAGCTAAAACTATAGTCATAGCCCATTGAAAAGTCTCTCCTACATTCTTTAATCCAAATGGCATCTTTCCGTACATGAATGTACCCCATGGTGTTGTGAAGGTTGTTTTCATATATCATCTTTATGCACCAAAATCTGATTGTACCCGAAATATCCATCTAGTAGTGACATCCTGGAAGACCCAACTACCCTCTAAAGTATATGATCCATCTTTGGCAGGGGATAATTTTCCTTCAAGGTCACTTTGTTTAAATTTCTGAAATCAATGCAAAGACGAATCTCCTCAGTCTTCTTTCTTACCGGCACTATATTTTACATCCATTTAGAAAATTGAATAGGAACAATGATACCAGACTTATAAAGCCTATTTTCTTCTTTTTTAATTGATGGTAGCAGCTTAGGATTAATCCTCCTCAGTTTCTAGTGAAATGGATTTTGATCAAGCTTGACCAGAATAGTGTGCTGAATCATATTCTTATCATAGACCTTTAAATCTAAATTGTCCCAATAAAATACATAATAAAATTCTGTCATTAAAGCTTTGTACTTATTTTTCATCTCAGGAGATAAGGACTTTGACAATTTGACCATCTTAGGCTTGTCAGTTGCACCAATATTCACATCTTCGACACCTTTCTCTGTGGGGACCATGGTGGGAATTTTGGCAACATCATCTCGATCAAACAACTCTTCCAAAGGTACAATACCTCTTGGAATGTTGTTGTCCTTCAGCTGCAATATTTTAATCTCAATTGCCTGAATCTTTGGAGCATTTGTATTGGATGCATCATCAATGCGGGAATTTTGTAATTCACCTTCCATTTGCAGAAAATTATTGCTTTGTTTGTCATCCCGAAACACCTGCCAAAATCTCATATTATCAGGAATAGCTTGGCGATGTTTAACATGAATAGAATACTTGCGATTGGAGTGAATGGGAATATTCATCATACTAGTTGTAGTAGCAAGAGAATCAACTATAACATTCTGAGTTCTAGGAATAAGAGACAAAGTATATTTTGAAAAGTTTTTGAGGATGTCAAGGACAACATTGTGACAAGCTCTCATTCTTAGATGCTTTTCTTGGTATTCCCCTTTCACTTGTTTGATTACTAACTCGGAGTCGCCATAAACATAAATTTTGCTCCTAACTTTTCCAGAATTTTGAGGCCAACAACCAGTGCTTCATATTCTGCCTCATTGTTTGAGAAATCAAAAGCTAACTTATAAGAACTCATTCTTACATTGCATGGAATTTTACATGAATTATGTAATGGACCATGAATCCAAACACCAATCCCAGCTCCTTCTTTTCCCAATGCACCATCAAATTCCATGGTCCAAAGATCATTTTCTTCATCCGGAAAAAGAACTTCTGAAGGCTGAAATGTTTGATCTTTTGGAGGATGGCTCGTTGTCTTAAGACACTTTGTTTTCTGCACTAACTCAGCAATCTTTTCAAGAGGATTTATCGGCTTCAAACATTCTTCATTATTCTCCTTTCCTTCAGCAATCACAACTTTCTGCACACTATTTAAAACATCCGAAACTTCTGAAATTTCTACAAGTTGATTATCATCATCTACTGAATTCATGTCACTATACAAAATGAAAGAATCAAGATCAGTATGTACAACATGTATGCTATGATTTATTGGTTTTCCCTTGTTACTAATCATGAATTTCATTTTCTTCTCCCGATAGAGTTTTTTGAGTTGTCCAAATACTGGAATAGTAGCATATGAAAAATCAAGTTATAAAGTGCCTTTCAGCTTTGCCCCCCAAGAGCGTGAAAGAAACTTACCAAACCCAGGAGGGATATCAGCGATAACTACATCCATCAGAACATTCTTAGCCAAAATTTGGTCTAGGGACACTACCAAAATCTTTGATGAGGCCAAGACATTTCACTCTTCTCAAATCAAATAAGTAAAGGTCATGATAAGGTCACGTGATACTCAGTCCTAGTTTGTCCATGATGACATTGGGCATAATATTATGTGAGGCATCAGATTCTAACATGGCGTTATGTAGGATAAAGTCATGAAGTTTGAGGATAAGATACAAGGTGGGATTTCACTATCTTTAGGACTTCCCTCTAAGGCTAGACCAAGCAAAATTGCAGGCTCATCACCGACAACATTTATTGTGTCTGACATCTGGTCTAGCTTGAACATTTTTGCAATCTAAAACTTATATTTATCATTCTTCACTAATTCAGTTGGAGGAATTGAAACTTTCAACTTAGAAATTTCGTTATCTAAATTAAATAGATTAGATTTATTTTCTACCTCTTTTGCACCGATGTCCTTCTTTTCAATCTTCCCTTTAGCTTGAGATTCCTTCTTACGACTTTCACTCTGAACCCCCTTATCTTTTCTCACATTTCTGGTAGAGGCTTCATTTGGTTTTATCCTGGCTCAGTATGACAATCTCCTTTTCTTTATGTTGATTTTCATGAGCTGGTTCTTTGCTTTGTGTATCTTTCTATGCATTTTGCCTCTTCTGATTCAATGTAACAGGTACATTTTTGTTCCTTAAGTTGTATTGTTTCTGAAAATGACTAAGAGAATTATGATATCCTCTTTTGTACTCTTCAGTTTGCACAACCCCTATATCATCACTTGCAAGTACAAGCTATTGATTACTTGGTACAAAAGACTCTTCAAAAAACTAATCTTCCTCTATCAGAAAGGTGGGCAGCTCATCTTCTTCAAAGAAATGATTTTATTCTACAATTTCCTCTTCATCTTCTTCTTGCACTTTGGTATAATTCTGCTGAAATGGAGCTCTTACTTTTCCTTGAGGATCTTGATTTCGCTGCTCTTTCTGTCTATTTCTAAATTTTCGTTGCTATTGGCCTCAAAAATTTGGATTCCTTACTGAAGGCTTCGCTTGTCCATCTGTTATGGACATTTTGTCCATCATTCTTTCCATGGTTTTGATTAGAGTGTTAAGCTTTACGTCTGATGATGATGAGGGCTCTTATTTAAAAACAACTTTCTCCACAGTCCTCTCATGCTTTAATTTAGATTTCTTGATGAGCAGATTAGCTTCGACACTTCATTTTGTTGCATTTCTTCAAAAGCTGCAGGGTCTCTCTCCCTAAGTTGATATGCCATGTCTGGGTCAAAAGCATTAGGATAGTGGAGAAGTGCTAGACTAGGTGGAGGCTTCATTTCATCAGGAATAGAATTATATACCATATTGAACCTTGTTTTGAACTCTTGGACTATCTCATTTTGATTCCTTTTCATAGAATTGTACTCAGCCAAAATCTATAGTGGATTTTTATTTTGTTGCCAATGTGCTAAAAACAACTCTATCAATATTTGAGAATTATTGATAGAATTAGTAGCCAAATTACAAAACCATTTCTTAAGATTTCTGGAAAAACTTTGAGCTATGATTCTCATCTTAGCATCATCTTCATCAATTTCTTCCAGATCTATCAAATCTATCAATTTATCAACATGATGTTGGGTTGTTATTTCTGAGCTTCCATCAAATAGAGGGAGTATTTGGCCATAGTTTTGAGGTAGAGCACCAAGTTGAGCAGACAGCATAAGAGCTGCAAATCGTGTCATGATTGTTGGAGGTGGTGGAGGTGCTACAATGGGTTGTGTAAGTAAAGATGATGACACTAATGGAGGTGGTGGAAGAAGAGATGAGGTAGCTGATGTTTTTGGAGATGTAGTAGATGTATTTGGGGGTGTAGTAGAGAATGATACAATAGTTAAGTATTCAAGTTGATATTGGATATAGGATTTTTCAGTAGTGATTTGGAGTTGGTCAACAAGGCTTTGAAGTTTGTCAAAATTCAACCACAACTCATGATCAACTTTAGAACACAGGGATTTAGAAGAATGGGAATGAGATTCAAATTGAAGAGTTTTGGATATCCCTTCAGAAATGAAAGACTCAAATTTTGACCTTGAAAGAGACAATTCTAATTGAATATCAAAAGGACGTTGCTCAAAAGTAAATGATTTTTTAGGCAAAGAAGTTGTCCTTTTTATTTTTCGAACTGCACTTTCAGAGATAGGTAACTTGAGTTCTCTGAGCAGTTGTTCTAGGTCATCAACATAAAACGTGGATTTAGGTTAGGATTTGACCTAGTATGTCTTTTAGGAGCCATAATTTTTTCACACCTTAAACTTGATGAGATTTGCAAAATCAGTCTATCTTTAGATATTGGAAGTTATCAACTACATAATCAGTTTTCTTGAAAGCTCTAAAATAATTTCCAGGAAATATTTATCAGTCGTTTCCCTGGAAATGGCACCAAAATGTTATCCTCTACAAATTCCCATGCTGAGGAGGAGATCGAAAGAGGTAACCTCAAACCACTTGCAGTGTAGCAGCTAGCCCTGCTCAACCAGAGAGGGATATCACTAAGGATTTCACAGTCAATGACTAGAAGAAAAATGGATTTTAGGCTATATATAATAGTTTAAAATGAGTTTTTGAAAATTTAGCGTTTTGGGTTGCTAGACTAGGGATGAGAAAAAGCAATTAGGTCAAGGTCACAAAAGTTTGCAGTAGCAGGCATAAAGAGGAGCAAGATAGCAGTGCCTTGTGATGAATCTGAGAATTTGGTTGGTATGGTGTAGGGTTTGAAAATCTTAGAAATTCATAATGAGCATGTATGACCATGAATTCATTAATATAGAAGAAGAAATACACATACCTGATTTTCCACATAAACAGAGCCTTGAATATAAATAATTCTGCCTATATAACTGTAAGGAAAATCACTGAGGAAATTACAACATGTTAAGAGAGATGGATTCATTCGTAAGAAATTGAAATAGAAAGAAAACAACATCACAAACTCACTGCACATTTATTCCTGAAAAATAGTTGCAACTGCTCCTTGATTAACTATGTGAAAGCATAAGATACAATTCCTCTCCTCTGAAGTCCAACGCTTCTATATGAATAAGAAATGATACATATAGACTCAATCAAACAACTTCCCCACCTCCAGGAGTCGAATTCATAAGTGGTGGAACTGTTTCCAAGATTCTCTCAACTAACAGGTGAGAGTGAGAAGGTCAAATACAAACACTTCTCTTAGACTTTATTTTGAATTCTGCTTCCTTTATGAGGCCTAATTAAGCATAGAAACAACCTATCATGTCTATTTATTCATGATTACATCATCTAACCTTGAACTATTGCAATTACATCATGATTTGTAACTTTGACAAAGTCAAACTAAGAAACTAGGAAATTACACAATGAAATTTAAAATAAAATCTCAAAAATTTGCAAAAGCACAAGGCCAAATGTGAGCCCACTTTTAGGTTTCTTCCTGAAGTCCAAATTGATCTCTGAGAGAATGTTCAATGATAATTGCATGTCTAGTCTCTAGAACACCTTAAATTTTTGAAAATTATCCATGGGAAGGGCTTCAAAAACTCATTCTCCCAGGGAGTCTCTAGAAGCGTAGCGCCTATCAAAAAGAGTGGCAAAATGATGATTTTTTATCACTTTTTCTCAAAATTTGAGCCCTTTCTGAGAAATATGATGAAACTATTTTTGAGAGGAGGTCATCTTATTTCCAAAAATGTAAGTCACTTGTCATTTGGAGCCCTGAGCAAAAAGCGCAGCGCCAAGGCGTTGTGCTTCTGTGACTAGCCCAATTTCTGAATTTGGCACCAAAATTCTGAAAAAAACCAAAAATGCTCAGAAAAACTTCAAAATTGGTCATGAAGTGAAAAATGAGGTATTTCATGCCCTCATGAATGTTTCAAAAACCATCTCCAAGTTATCCCTCTCATTTTTGTCATTTAGGTTTTCCTTTAGCTTGTTTTTCAACTGCTTGAGCTTGATGTTGCAAATCATGTTTCTGGTCTGATAATGATGGGCCATGTGCCTCAATAGCTTATTATCCATTTTTTGCTTTGTCAAGAAGATTTTCTAAGTGGTCATTGACCTTACTTATCCAATACTTTCTATCATCATTGATCTCCAAGGCAATTTTGTCTTCCATGACTAGGTCTTCATCTAGTAGGTTATGCTCTTTCTCTTCCTTCAATGCTCTTTTGAGTCCTTTCATTCTTGGTTTATTTTTTCCAACTTGATTTTCATGTTCCTCATGGTCACCAAGCTCCAACACTGCTTTACCTTTTTCTCCTTGCTGTAACACCTTGGATTTCTCTTTCTCCATGATGAGTTGTTTAGGCTTAAGTTGTATGTTTTCTTGCTCAAGGAAGGAGATGACGAACCTTTCTCTTGCCATATTGTCCATGAACTCTTTGATTTTAGAATCCTTATCTTTGATAATATATTGTATGTTTGAAGGTTCTTTTTCTTCTTCCAATTCCACCAATTGAAAAACATGTTTAATTAGGTCTTCATCCTATACATGTGATCTTGGTTTTGCTGATATAGAAGGATTGGTTGTTTTCTCAACTTGACAAGTAAACACAAGCCTTTTTCCTCTTTGATACATTATGGTCACATTAGGTTTAGGTGCCTTGGGAACCTGCACTGACTTTCTTGATGATCCTACCTCCACCTGCTATGTTGATATGTCTTGATGATGAATTGAAAAAGTAGTTTCAGGCCAATGTAAAGTTGTTTCTATGAATGAATCCCATGTCATGTTCCTTTCTACTAACTGATGGAGAACTATAATCTTTATCAAGATGTGATGAAAAAGACTAGGATGATGTTCTTTTCCTTTCACTTGTAACTTCTCAGACATTTTAATAAGGCTTCTACATAGATAATTACACATGTTGAGAGATTTTAGAGCTGTGAAATGCATTAGAAGCCTAATGTGGTATGCATACAATCTGCAAAATCTTCCCTCACAGGTGAAAAAATTAATTACAACCTTCATCAATGGTGCATACTTTTCTAATAGGTACCTAAATGGGATGATGTGTGTATGGGCCTCTCTATATGGTGATTTCAAGAAAGATATGTAATGTTCAAGGTCCAAGCTCATGCCTTTGAACCAGTATTCTCCATGATCAAGTATCCATGATGCAAGAGAAATAGAAGCTACTAAAAATGTAAATTAAACCGCTGCTATGATGGCCCTTTCCCATTTCATATTGGTGGCAATCCAATCAGTTAGTTTTTCATGGAAACCCACTTCACCCAGTCTTTGACAAAACCCTAGACAACTAACATCTTCAAAGTACTGCTTGATGAATGGTGATGAGTTGATTTCATTGTAATTGGTAGGCCCATATCTCAGGATTTTTCCTCCTTTATAATGTTTTCTCCTTTCTGATGGTGAAGAATCTCCCTCCATTATGATATAAACCCTAGATAACAGGAAAATGGAAAAACAATGAGGAATGAGTGAAATGATGAAATGAGGAGGTTAGGGAAGGGAAATGATTGTAGGGGAATTTTGGGAGGTGGATAGGGGCTGCAAGAAACTTAGGAATTTTGAATCAATTGAAATGAGAGAAAGGGATGATTAGGAGAAATTGAAAGACAATCCTGATAGGAAATTTGCCCAAAATGATAGGTATGAGCTAGGGTTTGTGTAAAGGTGAGGTAGTTCGAGGGTAGATGAGTTAATTAGTGAAGTATAGGGTGATTTATACATGTGCATAGCTATGAGGTGACAAATTTATAGGTTTTCAATGTCATAACTAACAAAACCCATCAGTTACACTAGTCTTGCAGCATGAAACTTCACATAAAACCTAGATGAAGAAAACTCACATTTGCATTCACTTTGCCAAAGGAAAAAGGTAAGCAAGATGATGCTACTTACTTGTGAATAATCTTAGAAGAGAAAAAAGTAGGAATGCAAGCTCAAATTTGAAATTTGGATGAGTTTGGGCATTTTCAGGCTACTCTATCACAAGCGCAGCACAATTAGCAGAAGCGCAACGCAGTTCATGGAAGCGCGGTGCCACCTCCAGAAGCACAGTGTGGGGAGATTTTTTCCAAATTTAGCTAGAAAACCCATGTTTTTTCACCAAAGGAGAGGAAAACTCGATGAACAAAGGAGGTTAGGATGTAAATGAAACAAGTTTGGGACCTTTTGAGCTTTTATAGGCACAATATGATCTTCTTTTGAATAAATATGGGCCCCACATACCTTTTCAAAACATGACTTTCACCTCTAAAACTTTGCCACTTTGGAAAGTTGAAACCTGAGCTTCTCTTTATCTTTTCGAATAGTGAGATTTCTTCTTTTTGAACCTTGATATTGTAACCATGAAGAACTTATGAAAATTCATAAAAACTTATGCAAAGAGCTGCTTATTACAAGTCATCTAATGCAGGATTTATGCATGGAATGAGGATGGACCTTGAAAACCTAATGACTTAATGAATACATCAGACTGAGTTAAATGGTAATGATGATGACTGATATGATGAAAAAATTATCTTTATTATGGTTCCCTCATTTGAGTGAAGTAAGTGATCGACATGTGAGGATTTTTAAGAGAATAGAGACATTCCTAGAGAAATTAGCCAGTGACCAAATTTTACTCTGAAAAACTAGTGACATGATAAAATTTGACCTTAAGACCCCTAACATACTTGGTAAAAGCATATTTGATAACTGGTGATAGTCAAACAAGGCTGACACTAACATTGGCTCCAGTTGGGGATGACAACTCCTTGGAGGTGTCAAGAACACCGTAGACCAGGTAGCCTTATTCATTGGCCAATGGAGTCAAAATGCAGAAAACTAAATTGAAACTAGAAATTGACTGACTATTTGACATTTCATGACTGTAAAAGCAACATGTGATCAAAGAATCCTTATGGCCTTCTCCTCGGGCTTCAAACTCCTATGATAGCCACTTAGACACTAGAACATAAAAACAAACCGGTATATACAATGGTGGTGAGAATTTGTAGAAATTTTTTCAAATATGTTAGTGCTTGCAAAGCCTACCATTGATTGCTCCTCTTGAATAATATTCTCCGTTCATTTCCTCCCATAGAAAAGTATTCTTTCCTCTGAAAGCTGAAATTTTGTATGGTCCTTTCCATAAATTTTCAAACTTTCCATGTTTGCCTTTTTCTTCAATCCTCACATCCCAATGAAGAACCATATCTCCCAAATTGAAATTGTCTTCCTTTGTCTTGCGATCATAGATCTTTTTTATTCTTTCCTAAAGTTTAGAAGTGTTTTGAAAAACTTTCTCTCTAGTTTGTTGTAAATGGATCATTTTATTTATCCTTCGTTGCATATCATTTGTTTCGCTGTCCAATTCCTACAGAATTTTCATGACCGGGATAGTAAGAGATGAAGGAAAAATTGTTTCAACCCCATACACCAACTGAAAAGGAGACATACCTATTGATTTCTTAGTACTGGCTCTGTCCGCCCGTAAATCATTAATGAGCTTTTTGTGACAATTCTTCTTACTGACTTCTAAAACTTTCTTGACGATGTTGATCAAAGATTTTTTCGAAGATTTGGCCAGACCATTCCCTCGTGGATGATAAGCAGTGGAATGTCCCAATAAAATATGATACTTAGCACAAAAATCCACCATCATTTTTTACTTGAAAGAAACAACATTATCAGTGATTATTTTCTGCGGGTAGCCAAATCTAGACAAGTTATTAGATTCAATAAACTAAATGATAACAGAATGAGTAACTTGCCTAGTTGGGATTGGTTCAATCTATTATGTAAAATAGCATTTTGTAAAATAGTTTGTGGTTGTTAGAATCCATTTATGATGTGTTGATCATGAAGGATGGATCTCGCCAATGAAATCAAGACCCCATTGGTGGAAAGGAGCTGTGATTGAAATGGGTTGCAATGGTAATGGAAAAAGTTTTCTTTTTCCTTGGAAAATTGACATTCATAATAGCTCATCATTGTTTTATATACATTAGAAAAAAAGAGTAGGCCAATACAAACCAGCGCTCAAAATCTTGTTTGTTGTATTCTTCCAGTAGTGATGACCATCACAATCTCCTTTGTGAAAATCTTTCATCACATCTTTTGCTTCATTTTCTACCAAACAGTTCATCAACACACCACCAGGCTCTTTCCAAAATAAAACACCATCAAGAATACAATATGTTGAAGCCTTCAACTTTAAAGATCTGATTTTACCTTTGGGTACTTCTGGTGGAGGATTTAAATGTTGTAACACATAAACAATGTCGGAATACCGTGGAGATGAAATGAACATATCAGACACTTGCAAGTGTGAGTCTTGTTATTCTTCTTTAGAAAGTGCAGAATTCAAATTGATATCTAGTGCATGCAAATTAGATTCAGCCATGAGCTTAGCCAAACCTTGTCCCTTAATGAGATTTGTGCGCTTTATCTCTAAATCATACTCCAGCATAGTTGCAATCCATTTTCCCCATCTACCTTCAGGATCTGTTTTCATAAGAATTTCCTTTACAACTACAGTGGGAACATAAGCAATGGTATGAGAATGTAGAATATAAAATTGAAAATATTTGATATCTTTCACTAATTCCAAAGCCTGCTTCTCAATTATGTTGTATTTCAGTGTTGTATCTCTTATTGTTTGACTGAAGAATGCTATAGGCTGCTTATTTTTCTAATCTTTCTTTTGCATTAATATCACTGCTAATGTATGCTCAGAGGCGAATGAAGATATGATGAAATCTGAAGTATAATCTGGACTAATCAAAGTAGAAGTAGATAATGAAAATTTGACTGCACGGAAAGTTTTCTTAGCATATAAAGACCATTTTACCTCGCTATACTTTTTCCGCATGTTTGTCATCTCTTTCAAATGTTCAGTGAGGTTGGGAATGAATCTTCTCTAAAAAATGATTTTCCCATTAAAAAACTGAATTTCTTTCTTGTTCCTTGGGAAATCTAATTGCTGAATAGCTTGAAATCTTGCAGGATCAATGTGAATACCATCCTTGGAGATAATATGTCCCAGTAGCTTACCTTCTTCAATGGTGAATAAGATCTTCTTTGGATAAAGTGAAATACCAAATTTTTTGCATTTCTGAAAAAAAATTCTCAAATTATGTAAATGATCTTCATCAGACTTGGAAAAAACTGTGAGATCATCTAAATATAAGACTAGAAATACATCCTTTTCATTAGTGAAAGCTATATCCATAGCCCATTGAAAAGTCACTCCTACATTCTTTAATCCAAATGGCATCTTGGTGTACATGAATGTACCCCATGGTGTTGTGAAGGTTGTTTTCAAGTGATCATCTTTATGCACCAAAATCTTATTGTACACGGAATATCCATCTAGCAATGACATCCTGGAAGACCCAAATACCCTCTGAAGTATATGATCCATCTTTGGAAGGGGATAATTTTTCTTCAAGGACACTTTGTTTAAATTTCTAAAATCAATGCAAAGATGAATCTTCACAGTCTTCTTTCTTACTAGCACTAGATTTGATATCCATTCATAAAATCGAATAGGAACTATGATACAAGACTTATAAAGCCTATTTACCTCTTTTTCAATTGATGGTAGCAGCTTAGGATTAATCCTCCTCAGTTTCTGGGGAAATGAATTTTGATCAAGCTTGATCAGAATAGTGTACTGAATGATATTCTTGTCAAACACATTCAAATTTGAATAGTCCCAACCATATACATTAGAAAATTATGTCATTAAATCTATGTACTTATTTTTCATCTCAAGAGATGAGGAATTTGACTATTTGACCATCTTAGGCTTGTCAGCTGCACCAATGTTCACATCTTCGACACCTTTCTCTATGGAGACCATGGTGAACTTTTTGGCAACATCATCTCAATCAAACAACTCTTCCAAAGGTACAAGACCTCTTGTAATGTTATTGTCCTTTAGCTGCAATATTTCAATCTCAGCTACTTGAATCTTTGGATCATTTATATTGGATGCATCATCAATGTGGGAATTTTTGAATTCACCTTCCATTTGCAGAAAATTATTGATTTGTTTGTCATCCCAAACCACCTGCCAAAATCTCATATTATCAGGAACATCTAGGTGGTGTTTAACATGAATATAATACTTCTGATTGGATTGAATGGGAATATTCACCATACTAGTTGCAGTAGCAAGAAAATCAGCTATAATATTTTGAGTTAGAGGAATAAGAGACAAAGTATATTCTGAAAAGGTTTTGAGGATGTCAAGGACAACATTGCGATAAGTTCTCATTCTTTGATGCTTGGCCTGGTACTCCCCTTTCACTTGTTTGATTACTAACTCGGAGTCGCCATAAAATAATAATAATAATAATAATAAATAAATCTTTGCTCCTAACTTTTTCATAATTTTGAGGCCAACAATCAGTGCTTCATATTCCACCTCATTTTTTGTGCAATCAAAAGCTTAATTATAAGAAATCATTCTTACATTGCGTGGAATTTACATGAATGATGTAATGGATCATGAATCCAAACACCAATCCTAGATCCTTCTTTTCCCAATGCACCATCAAACTCCATGGTCCAAAGACTGTTTTCTTCATCCGGAAAAAGAACTTTTGAACACTGAACTGTTTCATCTTTTGGAGGATGGCTCACTGTCTCAAGGAACTCTATTTTCTACACTAACTAACAATATTTTCAAGAGGATTTACTAACTGCAAACATTCTTCATTCTTCTCTTTTCCTTCAGCAATCACAACTTTCTGCACACTACTTATAACATCCTAAACTTCTGAAATTTCTACAAGTTGACTATCATCATCTATTGAATTCATGTCACTATACAAAATGAAATAATCGAGATCAGTATGTACAACATGTATGGGGTGATTTATTGGTTTTTCTTGCTACTAGTCATGAATTTCATTTTCTTCTCCCAATAGAGTTTTCTGAGTTGCCCAAATACTGGAATAGTAGCATATGAAAAATCAAGTTGTAAAGTGGCTTTCACCTTTTCCCCCCAAGACTGTGAAAGCAACATACCAAACCGAGGAGGGATATCAACGACCACTACATCCATCAGAACATTCTTAGCCGCAATTTGGTTCGGGGACACTACTAAATCTTTGATGAGGCCAAGACATTTCACTCCTCCCGAATCAAATGAGTAAAGGTCATGATAAGGTTGGGTGATACTCAGTCCTAGTTTTTCCATGATGGCTTTCGGCATAAGATTATGTGAGGCACCAGAGTCTAACATGGCGTTATGTAGGATAAGGTCATGAAGTTTGAGGCTAAGATAAAAAGGTGGGATTTCACTATCTTCAAGACTTCCCTTTAAGGCTGGACCAAACAGAATTGTAGGCTCATCATGGGAAACATTTACTGTGTCTAACATCTGGTCTACCTTCAAAATTTTTGCAATCTAAAACTTATACTTATCATTCATCACTAATTCAGCTAGAGGAATTAAAACTGTCAACTTAGAAATTTCATTCTCTAAACTAAAAAGATTAGATTGTTTTTCTACCTCTTTTTCAACAATGTCCTTCTCTTCAATCTACCCTTTAGCTTGAGATCCTTCTTATGACTTTCACTTTGAACCACCTTATCTTTTCTCACATTGTTGGTAGAGGCTTCATTGGGTTTATCCCAGTTCCGTATGACAATCTCCTTTTCTTTATTTTGATTTGCAGGAGATGCTTCTTTGCTTTGTGTATCTTTCTATGCATTTTTCCTCTTTTGCTTCAATGTAACAGGTACATTCCTATTCATTAAGTTGTACTATTTCTGCAAATGATTAAGAGAATTTTGACATCCTCTTTGGTATCTTTAGTTTGCACAGCTCATAGATCATCACTTTCAAGTACAAGATGATGATCACTTGGTACAAAAGACTCTTCAAAAAACTGATCTTCCTCTGTTAGAAAGGTGGTCACCTCATCTTCTTCAAAGAAATGATTTACTTCTACAATTTCTTCTTCATCTTCTTCCTACACTTCGGTATAATTCTGCTGAAATGGAGCTCTTACTTGTCCTTGAGGATCTTGATTTCGCTGCTCTTTCTCTCTATTTTTGAAATGTTGTTGTTGTTAGCCTCGAAAATTTGGATTCCTTACTGAAGGCTCCGCTTGTCGATCTGTTATGGACATTATGTCCATCATTCTTCCATGGTTTTGATCAGAGTGTAAAGCTTTAAATTTGATGATGATGAGGGCTCTTCTTTAAAAACAAGTTTCTTCTCAGTCCTCTCAGGCTTTGATTTAGATTTCTTGATGAGCATATTAGCTTTGACACTTACTCCATTTCGTTGCATTTCTTCAAGAGTTGCAGGGTCTCTCTCCCTAAGCTGATATGCCATGTATGGGTCCAAAGCATCAGGATAGTGGAGAAGTGCTATACCAGGTGGAGGCTTCATATTGTTAGGAATAAAATTATATACCATATTGAACCTTGTTGTGAACTCTTGGACTGTTTCATTTTGATTCCTTTTCATAGAATTGTACTCAGCCAAAATCCGCAGTGGATTTTTCTTTTCTTTCCAACGTGCTAAGAACAACTCTATTAGTCTCTGGGAATTATTGATAGAATTAGCAGCCAAATTACGAAACAATTTCTTCACATCTCCGGAAAAACTCTGAGTTATGATTCTCATCTTAGCATCATCTTCATCAATTTCTTCCAGATCTATAAAATCTATCAATTTATCAACATGACGGTGGGTTGTGATTTCTGAGCTTCCATCAAAGAGAGGGAGTCTTTGGCCATAGTTCAGAGGTAGAGAAGCAAGTTGAGCAGGCAACATAAGAGGTGCAAATCGTGCCATGGTTGTTGGAGGTGGTGGAGGTACTACAATGGGCTGTGTAGGTAAAGATGATGACACTAATGGACGTGGTGGAAGAAGAGATGAGTTAGTTGATGTATGAGGAGATATAGTAGATGTATTTGGGGGTGTAATAGAGGATAATACAATAGTTATTCAAGTTGATATTGGATATAGGATTTTTCAGTAGTGATTTGAAGGTGGTCAACAAGACTTTGAAGTTTGTCAAAACTCAACCACAACTCATGATTAGCTTTAGAAAATAGGTATTTATAAGAATGGGAATGAGATTCAAATTGAAGAGGTTCGAATATCACTTCAGAAATGAAAGACTCAAATTTTGATCTTGAAAGAGACAATTCTAACTAAATATCAAAAGGAAACTGCTCAAAAGTAAATAAATTTTTAGGCAAAGAAGTTGTCCTTTTTATTTTTCAAACTGCACTTTCAGAGATAGGTAACTTGAGTTTTCTTAGCAGTTTTTTTGGGTCATCAACAATAAAAGGCGGATTTTGGTTAGGATTTGACCTAGTATGTCTTTTTGGAGACAAAATTTCTTCACACCTTAAACTTGAGGAAATTTTGAAAATCAGCCTATCTTCAGATACTGGAAGTTGTCAACTACACAACCAGTTTTCTTGAAATCTCTAAAATAATTCCCAGGAATGATTTATCAGTCATTTCCCTGGCAACGACACCAAAATGTTTATCCTCTATAATTTCCTAAGCTGGGGAGGAGATCGAAAGACTAGAATAAAAATTGATTTTAGGCTAGATATAATAGTTTTAGATGAGTTTTTGAAAATTTATGGTTTTTGGGTTGTTGGACCAGGGATGAGAAAAAGCAATTAGGTCAAGGTCTCAAAAGCTTGCAGTAGCAGGCAAAAAGAGGAGCAAGATAGCAGTGTCTTGTGATAAATCTGAGAATTCGGTCAATTTAGTGTAGGGTTTGAAAAATCTTAGAAAGTCATAATGAGAATGTATTACCATGAATTCATTAATCTAGAAGAAGAAATACACAAACATGATTTTCCACATAAACAGAGCTTTGAATATAAAGAATTATGCCTATATAGTTGTAAGGAAAATCACTGAGGAAATAAAAACATGTTAAGAGAGATGTATTCATTCATAAGAAAATGACATAGAAATAAAACAACGTCACAAACTCACTGCACATGTATTCCTGAAAAATAGTTGCAACTGCTCCTTGATTAACTGTGTGAAAGCATAAGATACAAGTCCTCTCCTCTGAAGTCCAACCCTTCTCTCTGAATGAGAAATGATAAATACAGACTCAATCAAACAACTTCCCTACTTCAAGGAGTCAAATTCCTAAGTGTGGAACTATTTCCAAGATTCTTTCAACTAATAGGTGAGAGTGAGAAGGTCAAATACAAACTCTTCTCTTAGACTTTGTTTTGAATTTTGCTTTGTTTATGAGGCCTAATTAATCATAAAAAAAAATCTATAATATCTACTTATTTATGACTACATCATCTAACCTTGAACTGCTGCAATTACATCATGAGTTTTGACTTTGACCAAGTCAAACTAAGAAACTAGGAAATTACACAATGAAATTTAAAATAAAAAAGTCAAAAATTTGCAAAAGCGCAGCACCAACTTTGAGACCACTTTTAGGTGCCTTCTTGAAGTCCAAATTGAGATCTGAGAGAACAGTCTACTATCCTTGCCTATCTGGTTTCCAAAACACCTTGAATTTTTTAAAATGGCCCATGGGAAGGCATTCAACAACTCATTCTGCCAAGGTGTCTCCAGAAGCGCAGCACCTGCCAAAAAGAGTGGCAGAATGATGATTTTTTACCCCTTTTTCTCATTTTCTCAAAATTTGAGCCCTTTCTGAGAAATATGTTGAAATGGGTTTTGAGAGGAGGTCATCAGCTTGCCAAAAATGTAAGCCACTTTTCATTTGGATCCCTGGGGAAAAAGCGCAGCGCCAAGGCGGTGCACTTCTGTGACTAACCCAATTTCTGACTTTGGCACCAAAATTCTCAAAAACCAAAAAAGTCTCAGAAAACCTTCAAAATTGGTCATGAAGTTCAAAATTAGGTATTTCATGCCCTCACGGATGCTTCAATAAGCATCTCCAAGTTATCCCTCTCATTTTTTTCCTTTAGGGTTTCTTTTAGCCTTTTTTTCAACTACTTGAACTTGATGTTGCAAATCATGTTTCTGGCCTGATAATGATGGGCCATGTGCCTCAGTAGCTAATTATCCTTGTTGGATTTCTCAAGAAGATTTTCTAAGTGGTCATTGACCTTACTTAGCCAATACTCTCTATCCTCATTGATCTCCAAGGCAATTTTGTCTTCCATGTCTAGGTCTTCATCTAGCAGGTATGCTCTTTCTCTTACTTCAATTCTCTTTTGAGTCCTTTGTTTCTTGGCTTCTTTTTTCCAACTTACTTGTCATGTTCACCAAGCTCCAACACTACTTTACCTTTGCCTCCTTGATGCAACACCTTGGATTTATCTTTCTCCATGATGAGTTGTTTAAACTTAAGCTGACAGTTTTCTTGCTTAAGGAAGGAGATGATGAACCTTTCTCTTGCCATATTGTCCATGAGCTCTTTGATTTGAGAATCATTCTATTTGATAATCTGTTGGATGTTTGAAGGTTCTTTTGCTGCTTCCAAGTCCACTAATTCAAAATCATGTTCAGTTATGTCTTCATCCTGTACATATGATCCCTGTTTTGTTGATGTAGAAGGCTTGGCCCTTTTCTCAACATGAGAAGTAAACATAATCCTTTTTCCTCTTGGATACATTCTAGTTACCTCAGGTTTAGGTGCCTTGGGAACCTCCACTAACTTGATTGATGATCCTACCTCCACCCGTCGTGTTGATATATCTTGATGATGAACTGAAAAAGTAGTTTCATGCCACTGCAAAGCTGTTTCTATTAATGAATCCCATGTCATGTTCCTTTCTGCCAGCTGATGGAGAACTACAACCTTTATCAAGATGTGATGAAAAATACTAGGATGATGTTCTTTGCCTTTCACTTGTACCTTCTCAAACATTTTAATAAGGCTTCTACATAGATAATTACACATGTTGAGAGGAGCTGTGAAATGAATTAGAAGCCTAATGTGGTACGCATACAATCTGGAAAATCTTGCCTCACAAGTGAAAAACTTCATTACAACCTTCATCAATGGTGCATACTTTTCCAACATGTACCTAAATGGGATGATCTGTGTATGGGCCTCTCTGTATGGTGATTTCAAGAAAGATCTGTAATGTTCAAGGTCCAAGCTCATGCCTTTGAACCAATACTCTCCATGATCAGGTATCCTTGTTGTTAATCAAGGTTGTCATTGATGACAATATGGCAAAATATTCTTGTGATTTATAACCCTAATACTAGGACTATCAAACCCTAACCCTGGCATTACTAAACCCTAAAGGTGTGAAACCTCAATCCTATGTATATGTATATTTAAAGCCATAAAATAGGAAACCCTAGCATCTACATCTGAAGCCCTAAAATAAAAAAATAAAAAAACCTAACATGATTAAAAATTAGCAAAGCATGGCCTTTATTAATAAAACCCTATTGGGAAATGAAAATCCTAATATGCTACAAACCTAAAACCCAAACCCTAAATAATATTAATGAAATAAGTGTTGATGGGTGATAAAGACATGAATAATAAAATTAATTAATTAATTAAAAAAGGGGGGGCATGACCATATGACATTTATTTCATACAAGTGATCCCAACAAACTCATATGATGGTCCCCACACAACACACTCCCATTTTAATTAACTCAATAATTATCAACGAAAATGACAAATCATATTATGGAAGCCTCGTTGTAATATGTTAGCATGACTGGTTGGCTCCACATTTCGGACATAGATAGCATTCTACGTATACATATTATGGCATGATCTCATTTAAAAATACATCGAATTACAATGAAGATATACACAACACATAAAGTGAGGTTCACATCTCATGAACTTAAGTGAAAAATACGGTAAACACATATCATATTATTCTTGGGTCAACCGAAATACAGTCAGCGTGAAAACCTCAACAATGGTGGCAACCTCGTGAAACAAAATGAGTAAAGAATATTGTAACTCATATTATTTATGGATCAACTGAGTTACAGTGAGCGTGAAAAAGCTCGGACAGTCTGCGGATGAGAGTTTCTTAGAACACTTTGGACTAGGTCAGAGCAGGAACAACACCTCGAACAGTTTCAGATTAGAACACAATGAAAGTACCTCTGTCTACACTTCGGATTATGTGACAAAATATCTCCTTGGACTGTAAAGGACCAGACTGTTGTGAAACTTGAACAATTGCAGAGTGATTTTTGTAGAATCCACCTATGGACAATGAAGAGTTCTCTCTGTAGAAAATATGATGGTAGGTTAACCTAATAATGCAATATAAATCAAAGCAAAATATTATAACCATTTCTACTATCAATCTACGGAAGCTTAAAGATTGGGCTGAACAATATAACTAGAAGAAGAAGAATCAATGGCACAATACACATGAGAATACTTTGGGGAAAGCCTCAGATAAAAACCCCACACTATTGTATTATCATACATGGTGAAAATACATAGGAATTATACAAACCCTGAGCTCTCACAGCTAGCCATCTCTCAGTACAATCCTCACAGATGCTCACTGGAAATCTTGGCTTCTCTCCAGCATTCCTCTCTGCCCTCCAAGCTCCTATTTCCTTACATTGTTTCTTGTGCATGATACATCTTCAACCAAGTGGATGATCTCCTTTCAAAAATGTGCAATCCTCAAGGATTTATCCTTGAGTTCATACATGAGTTTTCTCCTTGAGAAAACACATGCAAACCATAGTACACTACCCTTGAACATTAATCTCAACTAGGTCTTTCTCATAATAGACATGAATGAGTTTCTGATGAGGGAATCTTCAGTTAATTGGAGTAGCACTAGTTGAGTGAATTAATGCATCAATTGACTGTTAACTCACTATTAGTTCCTCAAACAGTTTGGAACTATTTTAACTAGAATTAACTCAATAAACTGAGTTAACTAATTACAACTCAAATATAACTCAATCTTATCTCCTTAATTTAAGGGATAACTCTTGCATGACTTCAGAAAGACTTTTAACTTGAATTTCTCCAAATAATTAATTTAAAATAAATTAATTAATTATTTCCAAGTAGTTGTTAAGACTAAATTCAATTTTAATTCACAATTTAATTCAAGGATAAATTAGAACAATGTAAACTTTGAAACGGGAACTATAAACTCAAAAAGGGAACTCTGGCCAAAAAACATCAAAAACAGTGATAAAAACGAAAAGTGTGTATACTGGAACGATGTTTTTATTTTTTAGGCGTCAATTTTGAACATGTTTTAAAAATGGCAGTGACTACGAAATTTACTATGAAATTTTCGTGCAAAATATAGCTTCAAAACGAAAGTGATGATACTGGAACAATGATTTTTTTTTTAGGCTCAATTTTCAAAAAATTTCAAAAATGCTAATAAAACCAAATTTTTATGTCTCAAACAAAGTTGTTTATGAGGAAAAAGCACATTAATGTTTTTGGTAGAATATCATGTTTCTTTCCTAAGTATAAATTTAACATGTTTTCAACCATAACATGCTAGATACAAAAGAAATTGAAATTTTTTCAACTATAAAATTAAAAACCATGACAT
>APFE030368240.1:56403-82812 GCA_000404065.3 Pinus taeda
AGAGAATATTCAGTTATCTGAAGTACACTAGTTACATGCATGCATGCATTAACTAACTAAACTCACAATCAGTTCCACAAACTGTTGGAACTAATCTAACTAGACTTAACTTAGTTAACTGAGCTAACTAATTACAACTCAACCTTATCTTCTTAATTGATGGATAACTTCCTCAATCAAAGGGATAACTGTTGCATGTCTTCACATAGACTTCATGTTTGATTCCCCAACTAATTAACTCAAGATGAATTAGTTAATTATTTTTCAAACAGCTGCTGAGATCAAATTCGAATTTTAATTTAGGGACTAATTAAAATTGGAATGTATCCTGAAATGCTATTTATAACAATGTTATTTTTATCATTTCTATTTTTTGCTATTTCCAATAGAGTTGGAGTATATCCTGAAATGGTATTTATAGCAATGCTATTTTTAGCATTTCTTGTTGTTATTTTCAACACTCCCTCTCAACAAGAAAGGCATTCAACCCAAACCTGATCCTGAACCTTTGGAATGTTCTGCATGCAACACTTCTCTCAAGTGTTGTTGCTCCAACAACTCTAGGAACAACAAAATATCCAATTTGAATCAGAATGATGTTTCTGTCATCAAAGTCTCTGACTGCTATTGCCTCTGTCGACTGAAAAACTTTGCACCTCTGTGCTCTTCAGTATCTGATTGCTCTAGCTTCTATCACTTTGATCTCTGATTGCATCAATCACACTGATTCCTATTGCTGCATCTGTGTTGCTACTGGTCCTATCTCCTAGCATGCATCCGCACTGCACCTCCTCTCATCATTTTGCATCGTGATGCCCACTGCTGCACTACAACTCAGTTACTGAGAAGTAAGTAACTGATCTCCCAATTGACCTCCCTATTAGGCTAGAAACACCCTATGATGCTGAAGCTCCCTCTGTCACTCCATCTGCATCTGTCTTTACCCACTCAGCCAGTCCTTCTACTCCTTTTCTGGGCTCCCGTAGCAAGGTCTAATCAAAGAGGCTGGGTACCTCAAGGATCCTGCCCCTATTTCAGCCTTCTTGGGATTGCCACTCCACATCACTCCACCTCCTACCTGGAGGTATGGATGCATGCGATCCCTCTGCCCACATGGCTTGAAATTTCCCCCTACTGGAGGTCTCTGTATGAGTGGATGCCTCCACTCAGTCTCCTCTCAGCTTCTCCAGTTGTGGCTGTTCCACAACCTCCTGAAGATGCTTCATCAATTGTGGCTCCTCCACAATTGTCTGAGACTTCTTCTGGCGCTACATGTTGAGAGGTAATGTACTCTCCCTCTCAACCACCAAGTCTCCAATAGTTTCCTTGCTCCTCAAGGCTTTGCATGCATCTTGAACCTCAAAAGCATATAGGTTCTTGACTCGTGAACTGATCTGCTTCACCTGTCTCGTGGTGATGTGTCTAAGGAAAACCTTTCCCTTACTGAAGACTACATCAGAACCTTTGTCTTCCAGCATCGCAATCGATACCAAGTTCTTCTTCAGTCTTGGCACATACTTCACATCTGTCAAGGTAATGCGAGCTCCATGCTCCCTCTGAAAAGAAACTGTGCCCACACTTGAAACACTATACTTTTCATCATTACCATCGCTATGAGTATCTGAAGGTCTTTCTCCTCCAAGGTACTGAACAAACTCTTATCACCGGTCATGTGGGATGAGGCTCCACTGTCAAGAAACCAACCACAACCCATCATCGATGAAACCATGCATGTGATGAGGGTAAAATCCAATTCAAACTAAGAGGCTAATGCCTCCCCTTCAGATCCTTCCTTGGATCCCATCTTGGATTTCTTCAATGGACAATTTGTTGCATAATGGCCCACCTCATGACAATGAAAGCATCGCACTTTCGATTTGTCAATCTTCTTCCCACCATGGGAAGAACTCGATTTGGGATGAGAATCCTTCTCCTTCCCTTTCTTTGCCTTACTCGCTAAGGCACAATTTTCTTCATCGTCCTTGGATGAAGAACCATCTCTGGTGCTTCTCTTGATCTCCTCCTGCATCAGATCTGACCATAGTCATTCCCAATCTGGTAGTTTCTCTCTTCCATTCACTAAGTCCTGGTAGCTATGCCAGCTCTTAGGAAGACCGAGGAGAGCAAGACTCACCATGTAATCATCAGCGACCGTGATTCCTACAGTTCCAAGCTCATCCCTGCAGGTGGTGAGCTTGTTTAGATATGTAGAGATCGTGTCGCCCTTTTCACACTTGATTTTAGCTTGTCTTTCAGCGCCAACGTCCTCTAATCACTGTTGTTCTGATATATATCCTTCAATGTTTTCCACATTGAAAACAGTGTCTCTTCCTAATGAGACTCGAGACAATGTGGTCTCAAACTCCCTCCAAAAGAATCCTCCTCGCTCTAGCCACACATTTCTTCCATTCCACCAATTCTTTGGCATTAGCAGCTACTAGCTTGGGGACTTCTTGATCAATGAAGTCCTTCAAACCGTTGTCCTCTAATACCACTTCCATGTGATCCTTCCAGGCTATATAATTCGAGCTGCCATCTAGGGCATACTCGAGTCTCAAACTATTGAATGCCATTGGTGAAATTTGAGATGTGATAAGAATTCGATTTCTATAATTAGGAACTTAAACTTTGAACTTCTCCCTTCTTTGTATACTGTTCTCCGCTTTGATCACCTTTGCTCTGATACCATGTAGAAATTTCTCTATAGATCAGCTAGCTCTGATACCATGTAGAAATTTCTCTATAGATCAGCTAGCTCTAATACCATGTAGAAATTCTCACTGTAGATTAAATTGATTATGCAATCTATTAAAGCAAAATAATTAATCTACTTCTACAATCAAACTTGTGGAAGCTTAATGGATTTTGAGCAAGATCAAGACATAACACATATAATAGAGAAGAAGATTCAATCACACATGAAACATAGAAGAATACTCTGGGGAAAGTCTCAGCTAAAAACCCTGCTATCTGTAATATCATACAAGTGGAAATATCTCAGGATTACACAAAGCTTTAGCTCACAAGCTATCCAGCTCTCAGTACAATTCCTCACTACTGCTTATAGACAAAATAGACAACACATATGCCTTCCTTCAGTCCTCCAAGCCTCCTATTTCCTTGTGCAGTTTCTCCTGGGTCCTCCAGCTGCAACCTGTGTGATTCTCACCTCACACACAACATTGACCTCTGAAATAACTGTGTAATCCTGAAGGAGATAATTCCTTCTGCATGGATGAGTTTCCTATATAGGAAAATTCCTCCAATTGATAGTACACTGTCCCTTCCTTTGATCTCAACTGAGTCTCTGTCTAAACTGACATGCATGAGTTATTTATGAGAGAATATTCAGTGATCTGAAGTACACTAGCTACATGCATGCATGCATTAACTAATTGAACTCACAATCAGTTCCACAAACTATTTGAACTAATCTAACTGGACTTAACTTAGTTAAATGAGCTAACTAATTACAACTCAACTTTGTCTCCTTAATTGATGGATAACTTCCTCAATCAAAGGGATAACTATTGCATGTCTTCACATAGACTTCATGTTTGATTTTTCCCAACCAATTAACTCAAGATGAATTAAATAATTATTTTTCAAACAGCTGCTGAGATCAAATTCGAATTTTAATTCTCAATTTTAATTTAGGGACTAATTAAAATTGGAATGTATCCCGAAATGCTATTTTTAGAATTTCTTGTTGCTATTTTCAACATTCTTTCCTCCTTAGCTCCCGTTCTTCCTTCAGTTCTTGTTCAACTTGCTGCGATCTCAATTTTGCTACCTGCAAGCTCTGCTTTTATCTCTTACTGCGCTTTATTGTCTGTATCTTCTGCTTCCTTTTTCTTCTATTGCCAAAGCCGCCTGCATGAAGATTGAATCCTCTTTCACTTTGCAACTTTGTTGTCCCTGTATTATGTCAACAACTTCCTCTTTCCTTGATATTGTACTGGATTGCTGCCTTCTGCTACTACTACTGGACTTACTGCCATGTTAGTGTTGACTCCTTTTCTATGAACATTTGAGTGTCCACATATATTGGAAAGTTAATTGGTGCTTTCTCCACTGCTTCGCTAGTACTGCTTTCAACAGTATCTCTTGAAGCAGCTCCCTTTGGTGCCATGGTACAATAAATGCTAGAGAGAAGTGCTTCATGAGTGTGGTACCTGTGGGACAAAAAAGACACTCATGGCAAGAAAACATTAGCTCTTGCAAATCTAACTTCACAACATGATCAAGCAGCAATAAGGGCATCTGATGAGAGGGATTGCACAATTTTGACTTACAGAGGTGACTGACTGACTATGGGAACTACGCACTGCATAGTCCTAGCAGGTAGTGTGCAAGCTTGATGACTAGAATTGTGCAATGTGAGTTCAGTGTGGGCCAGGGCTTGGGAGAGACTTTGCATTGTGAAATCGCAGTGGCCAGATTGGGAGACTGGCTCTTGGAATTGCACATTGCACAATTAGAGTCAGGCCATGATAGGGCACAATTCTAGAAGTCAAAGCAGAGGCCTTGAGCTCCCAAATTGTGTGGTGCATGCAGTGAAGTGTGAGATCCGGGCAAGGGGAGCCGAGATTTGCCCATGGGGAGTGTGAAAATCAAGAAGATATGAAGGACGATGTGATGCTGGGTGCAAATCTGACTGAGTGTTGATCCATGCATGTGAAACAATTGCAAAAATTGATTAACTTAAGGAAAATGAAGCGTGTGAGGAGAGTAGCCACAACACCGACTGTTGGTGCAAAAACGGGAAAGCTCATGCAACACTTGGGAAAGGGACTATATAACTTGAAACAACACTTCTACAAGCTAAAACAAGTTAAAATGCGAGTAGTTGTGCAAAGAAACAAGTGAAACAACACTCACACAAGCTAAATAGCAAAAAGTGATAGAAAAAGTGGAAAAAGACGATAAAAGCAAGACTCTCTTGGAAAAGCGATGAAAATGATCTGAAGGCTCCTTAATCTCCTTGGGAATGCTAGAGCTTGATGATAGAATGTATAAATGAGCTCTAGAGGTGTCTGTTACATATAATTGAGCAAATTGGAATTTATGACGCACATACCTGAGATCAAGGACAAAAGCGACACTTGGCAGAAACTTCTAAGGATATCAATGTGCCACGTTCAGGAAACTAATAATAGATCCCTACTTTCTAGGGATGCTTCTTTCCCTTTAGTTTTCTTTATTTTCTGGGAGGAAACCTGCCATGCATTACCTGGAGAGATTGCACAATTTTAGGAAGGACTGGGGAACTCTCTGGCTCATGCATTGCACAGTTTATGAGCACGGTGGGTTCTATGCAATTTCTGGGCTGCCTATCATGCTCTCCATAATTTCTTAACTAAAGGCTTGCTATCAACTAATTATGTGCAATTCGTGGGCTCAAGGCCCACTGTCAGTAAAGACTGCATGATTCCCAAGAGTAAGGCCAATTTCCCTCAAGGATTGCGTAGTTCTCAGGCAAGCCCAAAACTGTCAAAATACCAAGTTAAGAGATCAACTTGTGGGTTAGAAAAAGAGCTAAGTGAGCAAACATAAGCTAAGATTGAAAGAATAAATCTCAGTTGAAGCACAAGTACTTGGATCAGTGTGAGATGAGCTACTGTGGTTTAAAAGGGAGGCTCCAAAAGGAAGCATGGGAAAAGTTTTGAAGGGTGGTTGTAGCCACTAAGACATTGGTGAAACATTGGAAGAACTCCAACTCTCTATATGGACCTTGTCTCGTGTAAAGCGAGTCTAACTCTTTTCGAATTATTTTTCAATTCTTAGATTGTCATAGCTTCTTCAGTAGCTTGGGTTAAAGATGTAGTCTCCACCATTCTCTTTATCGGCAACACACATACCAAGCCAAGTCAAACTAAGTTGTTTCGATTGGGGATGAGGGGTATGTAAATACACAAGTAATGTAGACTATCATAGTTTTTAGTTTCATCTCTGGTGTTGCTCCATTGCCAATAGGTTTGGACAATAAGCCGAAAGTCACTTTAGGAATATAAGCATTGCTTTGCTGCCAGCAAATCTGGACAATACCCCGACAAAGTTACTTGCTTGACCTCTCTGCACATGAAGCCTTTCTCTTCTTTCGCCTTTATTTTGTTTTTTTTTTTTCATTTTTCAAGGAACTGTGCATAGGCACTTATTCATTTCATGAGGCAGAAGAGGGATCCCAGCTTATTGAGAGAATAAAAGGTTGTTCCTTCAGAGAAGGATGTTTATATATACCTCTGACATACTTTTTAAGGTTCGCCCCCTCTCCTTACTCTACTTCACTGAGTTGAAAAGGGTTAACTGAATATAGAAAACCAATTAGAGTATGCGGTACTAGTTAAGAGTGCAAGCATCGTGATTTCACCATGACTCTCTTTGAAAGGAATGTATCTTCCATCAGGGTATCATTGGCCGAAATAAATGCAAGATTGACATAAAGAGAGGGAATAGACAGATAACCAAGTGTTGATAGCTATATAAGTTCCTCTTGGTTTTCACCCTCTGCTTGTATAAGGGCCAAGCATGATTTCATGCGGAAACTAACCTATGGGTGAAAAAAAATAAGCAAAGGAAAGAAGAAAGGCAAAGAAAAACAAAGTAAGCAAAGCAAAAACAAGCAAGAAAACAAACACTACTACTCCTAACCTAAGAAAAGCATAGGCCAACTCACGTGAAGTGGTATTTCCAATGCAGCCATTGGTGCATTGGTTGGCCCATGTAGGCGAAAGCACGATTAATAAAAAAGATATTCAAGCAAACCAATAGACAAGAAAGATAAAACAATACAAACTAATAGGTTCGAATCTTGAATGAACACGCGAAAAAATAAGAACAAAAAGCACAAGAGAGACATTTCGCAGTTATGTCATGGCGTCCTGACACTGCCAGCCGAAGACTTACATGTGAAAATTTTCTTACTGCGAGGTTAAGAAAACATAAAGAAAGAAAGAAACTTTTCTTTCACTGTGGTGCTTGCCAAATATGACTCCCCCAAAGATTGAGTGATACGATCGTGAAAAATGGATGGAGGATGTGAAAATTGTAAAACAAAAGGATTTTCAATATGTGTGGTGAAGTGACGAGGAGCCTCGACAAGTTCAACATTATTCTGATCAGAGATGGAACTGACCTCAAGGCTACGAGAACCTAACATAACCATCATCTCGGGCTGAAGTGTACCGAAAACTTGAGGGAGTTCCACCTCATTGGAAGGTAGATCATCAGAGATAGGTGGCTTCAGAAAATTGACAGTGGAAAAATTAGCATCGTGACTAGCTAAATCGATGAACAAGTCGTGACAGCCATGATCAGAAAATTCAAGATCACCAATGGGGGCATCCTCATGATTTGATGGACCGTATAGAGGGGAAGATGAAAGATGAGAAATTTCACCCTCTATGTTTCCAAAAAGGCATGATGAGGAATTGGGAAGATCCATGATAGCAAATTCAACCTCTCCGCATTTAGATGAAAAACTATCATTCCACGAATTTTGCGAATGATTGGAAGTATTAATATGATCATAAAGTGCATTCTCACATGATTCAACTAGATTGACAGAATTATGGACAGTGTCAGGATAGTGTAGAAGAGTTGCAGAGGGAACAAGATCATCCTTCATCGCAAATTCTTGTTCGACTCTTGACTCCTAGTCATACTCATCGTGAATGATATCACAATTTGGATACTAAAAAACAACTCCATCCAATACTTGATCCTCATGAACATCAAAGAAAATATTTGAAATAGATGAACATGCAAACTCGCAATTCAAAGGATCAGAGGGACTAAAGGGTGGAGGATGAGGGGAAAACACTTCATCAAACACATCGGGCTTGCAGTCCAAAAATGCGTAGGTGTTCTGAGCATATGAGATGGGAAGAGAAGGTGACAATTTAACAGACAGATTCTAAATTTTTTCCACCTCAACCCACAACACTATAGTTGTTTGATGAGAATCAAATGGGGGTTTACTTGGAACAACAATCTTGTCTGTCGCAGATTTGGAAGCTCTAGCCTCGCGATAAGCTAGCAGTGACTTGAAACATTCTAAGGCTTGAGAAGTTAATGAAATGCAAATAAGATGTAGAAATTATTTGGTTAAGATATCCCAATCAACTTCGTTTTCTAGAAATTCACAACAAATATGTACAAAACGATTGTGAAAATGGCGTAATGATTCATCAGGGGATTTTCGCAATTTTGAATTTTTTGGCATAGATGTTCATGATCATATCTTCCAAAAGCATGGGACAGTTCTATGACAAAGTGTTTGAAAGAGTGAGTGGAGGCATCAGTGATTGTGTAACACCATTTCCTTACGCGCCCTTCGAACTTGAGAATGAAAAACCTACAGGAAACATCCTCATGGGAGATGTTGTGCTCTGTGAAAAATTTAAGAAAATGTTCAGCATGCTCAAATAAGGTTGTTTCACCCTCGCCAATAAACTTAATGACAAGTCATCAATGATATTCATTGATACTTATAATTTTATATCTCTAGAAAAACATGCTGGGATTTTGATTGTGGAAGAAGTCATGAAATGGGTGCAAAAAGTCAAAACAGACTTCAACAACTCAGCTTGTCATCTGGCCCTACTTTTAAAGCCAAAAATGTTGACGGTGTTGAACTCGCCAACATTTAGGGGATCTCCCCGATAAGAACTCCCAACTACACTGTAAACTGTTTGGAGTAAGAGTCCCAACAGTGGGTGGTAGTGTAATGCCTTGACCGCGGTAGCACGCAAAGATAAGTATGATAACTTTGGGTGAAAGAAAGTGTGACCTTATGGCAAGTCAAGTGAGATGCATGGGGGTTCTAACACATAGAGGGGAAAATGAAGTGTGTCCCTTAGAAGCCTGTAATAGTACGTAGCCTGAAAGGAACACACGAGTGAAATGTGATCACAAGATAAAATACAGAATTGTCCACAAATTAAAGTGATGGGTTAATCCAACAACACACATTCAACAAGATTCATACAATTTAATACAAAGTATTTCATAAGAAAATGTGTAAGTTAAACAACATACATTGCTAAAGCAACCAAAATAGTCCAACTATAATAACAACATATACATGAAAGTGTGTTAGCTCTATTATTATTATTATAAGTGAAAGTTCCATCCATACATACACCATTGATGGTCACTAGCCCCAATAGTGGAACATTATAGTCAAGAACACATGCTCCTCCAAATAAGTATACTCACTCTACGTTGTGGAGAAGCCAAGGCTCGTCACAATACTCCCAAGCCTTTTCTAATCCTAAGCCTAGCGAAAAGCTTGTATCCCAAAAGCCTCTTCTATGAGTTATGTCGTTCTATTTATAACAAAGGGTGGGGTGAACCTTGACATTCCCCTTTGTGACTCTTTGAATTCTTTACAAATAACTCATTACATAACATGATGATCTTTCATATTCCACTAATGACACTTGGAATTTCACTTACAACATATTTACAAATAATATTACATTTTCCACATGTACCCATGTGAGAAAAAATTGGCTAGAGACAACCTAACTAGACAAAACACTATGACTCTGAAGTTTGGGGAAATACCAACTCGACAACCTCCACTTGGTGCTTCTCCATCACATACTGATTGCAAGCTTGGTACCATGTGACGATGTCCCCAAACTGCTTGATGGTGTCTTTCTGATAGCAGACTCTTGCCTCTATAGCTTCTAGGTATATGATTTTGGAACCTATATCCAACCCATCTTGAAGAATGTGCAACATGGTGTTAACCATGATAGGACCAATGTACTTTTGCATGTTATGTGTGCTTAGCTCCAAGTCATCCTTGGTGGCCTCTCGCCTTAGCTGCTACATGTACTTATCCATATCTAGCTAGACTTGGTTCTTGTGTTTAGTTCGGTGAGGGAATCGATTGACGGGATCCTGTGCGTTCTCACCATGACATCCAAACTCTTGTACAACCGTGCATATGAGGCATGTATTCCGCTGATGAATGGGGCGAGATGCTCATAAATCTGGATCAACATCCAGACCTTTTCTTTCTCCAGCTCTACCTGAGGGTTCATCATTTTTGGCAAGAGAAGCGGGGCCCCTTTATATCGCATTGTCTACTCTTGCACATGGGCGACGACAGCATGTATGTTTTTGAGAATTTAAACAAACTCTTTTCTCCGCTGCTGTAATCCATGCACATTGAGAACTGCTTTATGTACAGTGACAAATTCTTCATAGAGATTCCACACGGTAGTCTCAAGTGTTGATACTTCAACCATTATCACTTTCCTCATTTCTGCCATTATGGAAAGTATTCTCTTATTTGTGATTAATTTTGCCTCTTGTATGACAGCCTGCAAGTTCTTTGCCAGTTGTTCATTCTCGACTGTCAGGTACTTAACAAGTGAGCTTGATGCTCCTACATAGGCCAAGATGGCTTTGGCAAGGGCAACTGGATGCTTCCTAGTGCCTGACACTATCGCCCTTTCCTTAATGAATGCAGGTGATGCGTGATCATCCGGAAAGTGTTTCCTTCGCCTGTATAATCCTCTTTTGCAGCTCATCAAATGATAGATTATACACATCCGTGACCGAATCATCTTCAAGGAGAACAATATATCCTTGCTTTCTCGGGACTTGTTTTGACATTGAAGTTGGTGGAGACTGAGAGATGACCTCTGATGCTCTTGGCATAAGGTCAATGTCATCATTCTATGGCTCCTATTCCAAATCCATGTCTGTCACTTTGATCAGCTACTCAATCTACCGAGAAAGCTCCTGATCCTGCATCTATTCACTCTCCTCCTCTGCTACTGGTTGTTCCAACTCTTCGACTTGTATGGGCATTGTTTCCTTCATCATCGTGCTTTTCCTTTGTTATTCTTCCTATTTCTACTTTTATTCATGTTCTTTCCTCCTCAACTCTCATTTTTCTTTCGGTTCTTGTTCTACTTGCTGCGATCTCAATTGTTCTACTTGTAAGCTCTGCTTTTCTCTCTTCCTCCGCTCTGTTTTCTGTATCCTTTGCTTCCTTTTGCTTCTGCTTCCAAAGCCCCTACATGAAGATTGAATCCTCTTTCACTCTGCAACTTTTTTCTCCCTGTATCATGTCAGCAACTTCCTCTTTCCTTGATCTTGTACTAGATTGTTGCCTTCTGCTACTGCTGTTGGACTTGCTGCCATGTTAGTGTTGACTCCTTTTCTATGAACAATTGTGTGTTTGCATATATTGGAAAGTTAACTGGCGCTTTCTTAACTGCTTCCCCAGTACTGCTTTCAGTGGTCTCTCTTGAAGCAACTCTCTTTGGTGCCATGGTAAAATGACTGATAGAGAGAAGTGCTTCATGAGTGTGGTACTTATGGGACAAAAAGGATACTCATGGCAAGTAAACATTAGCTCTTGCAAATCTAACTTCACAACATGATCAAGCAAAAATCAAGGCATCTAATGTGAGGTATTGCACAAGTTGGACTAAAAGAGGTGATTGATTGACTGTGGGAACTGTGCACTGTGTAGTCCCAATCGTCAGTGTGGAAACTTGATGAATGGAACTCTAGAATACACAGTTCAGTTTGGGTTAGGGCCTAGGAGAGACTACGCATTGTGCATTCTCAGTGGCCAGGTTGGGAGACTATCTCCTGGAACTGCACATTGCATAGTTTGAGCTAGGGTAAGATAGGCTCTACGTAATTCCAGAAGCCAAGGTAGAGACCTTGAGCTCTTAGATTGCGTAGTGCATGCAGTGAAGTGTGAGATCCAGGCAAGGGGAGCCTAGATCTATCCATGGGGAGTGTGAAAATAAAGAAGATATGAAGGATGATATGATGCCGGGTGCAGATATGACTAAGTGTTGATTCATTCATGTGAAACAAGTGCAACAGTTAATTAACTGAAGGAAAGCGAAGTGTGTGAAGAGAGTCGCCACAACAACGACCATTGGTACAAAAAAGGGAAAGCCCATGCAACACTTGGGAAAGGAAATCTATAACTTGAAACAACAATTTTACAAGCTGAAACAAGTTAACAAGCCAACAATCATGGAAAGAAACAAGTGAAACAACACTCACACTATAAGCTAATCAACAAAAAGCGACAGAAAAAGTAGCAAAAGGCGATAAAAGAAAAACTCTCTTGGAAAAGTGATGAAAATGCTCCGAAGGCTCCTTGATCTCCTTGGGAATGATAGAGCTTGATGATCGAATGTAAAAATGATCTATAGAGGCATCCATTACATATAATTGAGCAAATTGGAATTTATGACGCACATGCTTGAGATCAAGGACAAAAGTGACACTTGGCAGAAACTTCTAAGGATAACAATGTGCCACCTTCGTGAAATTAATAATAGATCCCTACTTCCTAAGGATGTTTCTTTCCCTTTAGTTTTTTATTTTTTATTTTTCGGGGTGGTGGGGGGGAACCTGCCATGCGTTGCTCGGAAAGGTTGCACAGTTATGGGAAGGACTGGGAAACTCTCTAGCTCATGCACCACCAAATTTCTGAGCGCAGTGGGTTCTGCGCAATTTCTGGGCTGAGTGGCTATGGGATTCCTTTCATGCTCTGCACAATTTCCCAGATGAAGGCTAGCTGTCAACTAGTTCTGCGCAATTCATGGGCTCAAGGCCCACTGTCTTTCAAGACTGCTCAATTCCCAAGAGTAAGGCTAGTTTCCCTTAAGGATTGCACAGTTCTCTAAGACAAGCCTAGAACTGTTGAAAGGCCAAGTCACGAGATCGACTTGTGGGTTAGAAAAAGAGCTAAGTGTGAAAACACAAGCCAAGATGGAAAGAATAAAGCTTAGTTGAAGCACAAGTACCTGGATCAGTATGAGATGAATCGTTGTGGTTTAAAAGGGAGGCTCCAAAATGAAGCATGGACGAAATATTGGAGTGTGGTTGTAGTTGCTACAACAATTCCTTAATTTAAAGTTGATCTAAAACAATGAAAATAAGTTTTAGTCAAGAAAGACCATACATATCACATCAATGATAGTCATTTTTCATAATTGTTTACCTCTCTGACCTTTGTCAATGTTCGTTCATAAAATTATTAACATAATAATAAAGAGACAATGATGAAATAATCTAGATTTATTATTTTGGCCATTTTTTCACTTTACATTTTAATCATCTATGCATTATTATTTTTTTAACAATAAAGCTTTCTCTGAATATTAATAAAATGTCAAGTGCATAGATTCCATCATCTTATCGGGTTTAAAAAAAGAAAAGGATTTGGCAAGGGAAATCCCCATTATTATTTCTCATTTGGTGGAGATTTCCAAGTATGATTTGTTTGAATTAGCTAATTATCATTCTCTCACTTCAACTGATTCTCATTTTCTTCAATATTTCATCCAACATTATGTGGTGCTAGGGATCTTGTCTATTCTTTGCCCCTACCTCTTCTTTTAGGTCTTGGAATTTTTGGTTAATGAACTTTAATGCATAGAACACTTCACATACATTCACTTTCCTACACAGGGCTTGTTACTTGGATGGATGAACATGGACATAATTAAGTCTCACTTTCTCTAACGACATAACGTTTACAGATGATATTTACACATGGATGAGTTGCTTGTATCATGGAGCATGGTTCTACCTAGAGCGCTCCCTTTCTTTGTCCCACATTTGGAGGAATTTGCACAGTTATAATCACCTTCATGCATGTTTTTGATAAGGTTTCCCTTCTCCTTAATGACTTTGTGGGGCTCTTGATGACTTGGCATATGGGTTCATGTCATATTTTAACTTACTCTTAATTTGTTCCACTGCTCCCCATACTTTATTGATCCATACATGTCATTTTGAGGTTTATTGTGTGCACACACATTGAGCCATATTGTTGGATTAAAGGGATTTAGACCATTTTTTCCATGAAAATGGTTGTGTTATTCACATTCCATATGTTGAAGCCTTGTATAATGAATTCACTACATTGATTTGAGAATAATAGTGTTTCATTGCAAACCAAATTACAAGATAAGTGTGGATGCATTTCATTATTATGATATATATTTAAATACAATATTATGAATATTGGATTCATTTTCCATGGTCGCTTGGACTCATGACAATTCATCTTCCACACCATAACCCTTACAAATTAGTTGTCTAACATTCCCCCCCACCCTAATCCGAAGGGGTGTATGTGAGCCCAAATAGAGAGATTACGATATTTGCTAATGGCTGAGTGTGCTCTTTGAATGTGGTGTTTTGGGGATGACCACATACCGAATGGATAATAGAAATCAAAGTCTTCTACTAAGTGGTGGTTTAATGCTAACCACCAACTTTGGAACTCGACTCTAAAGCTTAACAAATCCCATAAAATTTATTGATTTAACTAGAAGCTATTGTCTTATGCTCACTAGAACTAATCGAAAATGAAAATTTGGAAATGAACATGAATTGTTGGAACTTGACTCTAAGGCTCAATTTTTTCTAGAACATTTCTTGCTTAGCTAGAAGTTGATGTTTTCTACTAATTAGAAGTGCTTACAAATGGCAATTTGAAGATGACTGCAAATTGTTGTCATTTTTAAAATGACCACAAAATGAGATGCTCATGGCTTTGGTTTCAACTGAAACTTTGATTTTGGTTTGAGGCTCTAGTTCTAGCTATGGCTCAATCTCACTTATACATGCTTGATTGATAAGGAATCAAAACTAGTTACAAGGAACATCACAAGAGGACCAATCAATGAAACTATAATTCTTTTCTGGATCATAACCATAAAATCATCTGCACATGAATTCCAACTTCCCCTACATGCCAATTCCTTTTCGCATGAATAAACAAATTCATGTTGAAATGCAAGAGAAGAGATGATTTTTGCGCAAAGTTGTTTGGAGAGCCACTACATGTGGGAGATCAGTACGAATTGCGAGGCCATGCTAATGTTAGCCATTGTATCAGCCTGGAGAATGTTGGGGCGTCTTTCCAATCAACTTGAATGTTGGTATTCTCCATCACATTTGATTTTCGGTTAGAGTCCAACGAGTCCATCGAATTAGAGAAGTCCCCACGACTCTGATGGGTACTAAGGGTTCACCCTTAGACTTCCAAGAAACGGTGCCAATGCAATGATCAATCTTAATTCTTAATAAATGAAAATGAATGAATGCCACTGGGGCTACAATTGATAGGGTTGGCTCACATGCACAAAGAGAAGATAGTCTATGGGAGGAGAGTCACAGAGAATTGCTTACAAATTTTTTTGGACTTGAGAGATTTCTTTCCTTCATATAATTGAGAAATATTAGGTATTTCAAACTTGGATCAATATTTCCCTTCTTGTAGGTTTTTGTACAAGGTTTCAAAGATGAATATGGTTCACTAGAAGTCTTATTTTTCTTACTTAGGTTGGTACAATTATCATTAGTGGTATTAGAGTTCTTTAAATTTTATTTTTGCAGATGATTCAATAGTCATGTAGATATCTAAATCCAAAAATCATTAGGCAACACCTTAGGGCCAATATATTTGTGAGTATTTTGAACGAGTGCTTTGTTAAAAATTAGAGATATTTGAATACTTTTTGTGGGATAAAATTATTCATATTTTCTACTTTATAAATTCTCTAATAGATCTAAAGATTTTTGAGACAAAACCTTAGAGGATTGGTTATACTCATTTAATTTCTATTTATCTTGATTCATTGTATAGTTTCAAACTAGAAATTAAATATATAGGATCATAGCATTTACGCAGTTAGTCATAATTGTAGTAATCTTTTTGGAAATAACTTAAGTTGGAGTTTATAATTGTCCCAATGTTTCAAGTGGACACTCTTATTAAGATATTTAGACACTTAGAAGTTGGTTAAAATCAACTTGGTCTAATGTGTCTCTAGGAAAAGTGTGTTCCTTTAATATGCATTTCTAGTTATGTAATTCGATGTTCATGTAATGGATATATTGATTTGCGGTCGAGCACATGATTGGTCCATGATCTCTATTTAAAGAGCATGAGGGGCCATTTGCTGAAGATTGTTTGTGAGAAACTCTTATGTAACATGTTTTTATTTTCAATTAATATAACACCCTAAGTGGTCATGTGGGGAGTCATGGACTATTTTCCTCTTCGATAGTTTTAACCGCGTAAAACATTGGCGTACTAATCATCGATCTGGTTGTGTGAGTGGTTTCTTAAGGCATTCGAAATGTGTGGAAATATCTTGTTTTGTTGATCATGGTATAAGTACTTCTTAACTTTGATTGGTGACATCACCATACATAGATTTATTTCTTAAAATGCAAGAGATAGTATTTTACACATTTTTTCCCTACAAATGCTTTGTAAGAAAACAATATGTACATCAACTGTATAAATTAAGAACAAATAATGGAGGTGAATATGTTAACAACAAATTTACGACTTATGGCACTACACATGACATTCAAATGCAACATACTATTCCAATACACTATAGCAAAATGATGTTGTCAAGAGAAATAATCGAACCTTCAAAGAAACGAAAATTTGCATGGTCAAATATAAGGAATTAAGTCCTCATTTTTTAGTGGAAGTCATTAATTCTCCCAATTACATATTAAATCACACCCCAACAAAGGCTTTAAAAAATATATCACTGGAAAAAGCATGGAACAAAATTAAACAAGACGTAATACACTTCCATGTGTTGTAGTAAAGCATGGGTTAACATTCCTTATGAGAAAAACAAATCCTTACACCATAAAGGTGAGAAAAACAATTTTGTTGGATATTTTGAAGATGTAAAAGATTGTATACTTCTTCAACCTTAATCAAATGAAATTATTAGGATATATTTTAAGTTTGATGAAAATATCTATGCCTATGAACTTAATTTGATATTTATGTCGTCTTCAACATACAAGCCATCTTCAATGTATGCACTACCTTTTCTTTTCAAGTTTTCTAATAGTGATCCTATTTTGGTTTTTTCTTTAAGTGATGACAATGAGGAGGAAAACCTCCCTCTATATTCTCATCATGCTCTACTTGGGTCCATTGACCATAAACCTACACCATAACCACAATTTCTAGATGGGTCCATATAGCACAAGAAAG
This sequence comes from Pinus taeda, assembly GCA_000404065.3. NCBI lineage: Eukaryota > Viridiplantae > Streptophyta > Pinopsida > Pinales > Pinaceae > Pinus > Pinus taeda. Next base: position 73,445 of record APFE030368240.1, read on the forward strand.
AGCTAATGATCTTGTTAGTGGTACTACATATCAATGTTGTACATGTTCATAATTCTAGTGAGTCTCCTCTCTTTTCGCTCAAGTTCTAGAGACACATGATCCAAAACATTTCTAAAATATTTTGGCTATCTAGATTAGGACACAACAATGAATGAATAATATCATTACTTAATGGAGAATGGTACTTGGGATATTGTACCTCTTTCGAAAGGAAGAAAACTTGTTAGATGAAAATGTGTGTATAGAACTAAGTGTGCATTTGATGAGAGCATTGAAAGGAATAAAACCTGATTAGTTGCAAAGGGCTTTTATCATGTTGAAGGAATTGATTATAATGACCTTTTCCCCCTCAATCAAAATAAATTCCATTCATCTTGTTCTATCCATTGCTACCTCACATAAATCAGAGGTACATTGAATGGATGTTAAATCCACCTTCTTGCGTGGTGATTTAGTAAGAAATTTATATGGAATAACCCTTTTATATGGCCATAATGGATGTTGTCGTGTTTGCCATTGTAACATTTTCCTCTATGGTTTAAGCAAGTTCCTTGGACTTGGTATGCTAAAATGGATAACTTTCTTCTTGATAATAGCTTTTTCTAGATGTCATTTTGATCCCAATGTTTGTATAATAAAGTAAGAATCCATCTCATAGTGTTTGTTCTTTATGTTAATGGCAACATCCTCACCAGTAGTGACCCAAAGTTTTAAACCATGCAAAATTTGACCTTATGAAGAAACTTAGAATTCCATATTTAGGTTATTTGCAATATTTTCTTGGTCTCCAAGTATTGCAAACCAGGAAAGGAATCTTCCTTTCCTAGTTTAGATATGGATGTGACCTTCTTTCCATCTTTCAGATGGAATATTGTAAAATAGGCCCATATCCCTTATAGTCCAGAGTCAACATTGTTGTCACATGTACTACTATTGAAGTACATACCAAATTGTACCATTTGTTAGTTGGTAGCCTCATATGTTTGACTCATACCCATCCTGTTATTTCTTTGTTGATGGTATTATTTTTTGGTAAATGCAAACACCCCATGAGAGCCATTAGAAGGTACGAAAAATGATACTTTGGTATATATAGGGTAAAATTTAGTTTGGGATACATTATAGTTTGGTGTGCACTCCTTTGTTGGTTGGTTTTATTGATTTCAATTGGGTTAATGACCTCGATGATCAAAATTTTTCTACCAGTTATATTTTAAGTATTAGTTTCATATTTATCACTTGGGTTGCAAGAAGCAACATGTTGTTTCTATTTTTTATAGAAAAAGTAGAGTATCAAGCACCGGTTAATTCATTTCATGAAATATTGTAGCTTTAAAAAATCCTTTTAGAGTTTGGATTCCAACAATAACATCCAACCACCCTTTGGTGTGACAATCAGAGTGCCATGAAGCTCACCAAATATCCAATTCATCACTAGTGCACCAAAAAAATTTAGTTTCACATGCTATTAATTAGAAATATAATTCAAATTACATTCTTGAAGTTCTTTCTTTTGCTATGGATGATTAAATTGCAAAAAGATTTACAAAGTCTCTTAAAAAGTGAAAATTTTCAAACTTCGGTCTATGTTAGGTGTTTGGGAGGTTTCTATTAAGAGGTGATAGACTCTAATGCCTCCTTCCTTACCCTATTGTGTCAGCTTTTTAGATACTTCAATCCCATCCAGATTTATTCTTAATTGGTAAATTATGATATTTAGACACTCAAGAGTTAGTTAAGATCAATAAAAGTGTGTTTCTTTGGTATGCATTTGCAGTTATGTCATTTGATAATCACTATATGTTTTGGACATAAAGCAATCCAACAATTCATATTTTCTTTGATGCTAATGGTTATATTGATCTATCTCTTAACACATGATTGGTCCCTGATTTATATATTTTTTAAAATGGAGGGTCATTTGCTAAATATTGATTGTAAGAATATTTTATGCACAAAATTTTTCTTGTGCACTGATGTATTGCTTCAAGTGGCTCTATTGGTTGATGCAATGGCATGTTTCCTCTTTGAGAAGTTTAGCCACAAAATGTTGGTGTATTGTGCTTCAATTTGAGTATATAAATAATTTCTTAAGATATTTAACTTGTGTGGAAATACTTTTTTTAGTTGAATAAATCCATTCATCATTAGGAAATCCAAATGAAGTTTTTTATGAGATAAATAAGAGAAGAAGTCTTTGAAATAAATCAATGGAAAAGATTTAAACATTAAATAATAATAATAGTTCATTCAATAAAAAGAATATTGAATCAATTAATATATAATAATAAAAAATGAAAAAACAATGATAGTTAAATTGATATCAGAAGATAAAAATAATTAGATAAAAATAAATCTATATAATTATATAAATAAATCTATATAATTATATTAAAACAAATAAATGAAGAAATGAATACTAAACATTAAAAATAATCAACAAGAATCGTAGTGAAAACACAGAATAATCCATTAAACTAAATTAAATTAATAAATGAAAGCATATATAAGTAAATAAAGAATATTAATGATAGAAATACAACAAAACTACAATAAATGCAATATATTTAATAATGTTTTATTTATTATAGTTATATTAGTCAATTAGAATATATTAATAAGAAATTATAATCAAATTTAGTTAGGTTAGATGAAGATGAAATGATTAAGTAAAAAAAATGAATAGATAATTTATTAAAAATATCTTTTAGATGAATAATTTTGGTTGCAACAAATTATAATTGGTAATGAAATATATTACATGGTTGTAGTCTCATTTTATTTATATTGTTTTTTTCTTTTCTTGTTTCCATTTAATTGGTTATGCATTTGTATTAAAAAAATAATTATAAGTTTATATTTTTCATTGTGATATACCACAAAAAAGAAGCTAACAAATGCTTCCCAAAGTTCAAAATTATTCAAAATGGAGAAAATTTGATTCAATATGAATTTTCCCCTTCTTTCACAAGGAGTTCTTCATATATCTACTTGCATACATCCTATATAACTGCTCTATTTCCATATTAAAATTGATTAAAAACATTTTAAAGACCCTAAAATTAAGCAAAATCATACTCTTATGAGCTGTTGTGGTTGTTTTCAAGATGACCTAATGTCCCTAGGGGATTGTTATACTAATTCTTCCACATGAAGAATAGATTGAATTGACATTAGGTTATCTTCAAAAGAACCATAGGAAACTCATAAATGGTATTGGAAATCAATGAAATGAGAGATTGAATCATGTTTAAGGTAGCTAGATGATCTACCCCACAACAGATGTCGGGTAGTCCCAATTAGGGCTTTGGATCCTACACACCCAAAATATTCATTTTCAATTCGTTTTATTTCTAGTCTTTTTTCTAGATTTTTAGAATGACAAGGGTCTATTATTTTCATTGTTGTGAACCCATTTCTTGGAATCAAGGTATACAATTTGGAAAATCTACTTAGGAAACCTTTGGATACATGATTACCAATTTTCAACAAAATTTATTAAGTTTCCATTGTATGCAAATATCATAAACTAGTACATGGTGATTTTCAAAGTTGATTTCTATGTTGATGGATGCCTAGTATTTTGATCAACGAGTCTCTTCTTTATGTTTCTTCGAAAGCCATTCAAAGTATGAGAGTTCATTGATCAAAATAATAGGCCATTATAATTTTATTTGTGGAGGTTATGTAACATAAGACAATACTTAATATTTGGAATAAACAAATCATAACTGAGAAAAAATAATAATAATGACATACTAGTTAGAATTATTTTCCAAATAATATTGGTACGATAGGAAACATTAGTAGCTGGGATTAGATGCAAACTAATTAAATTTGAGAATATACACTCATTTTTACATATATTTTGATTAATAGTGTAGTTCTATTATTAATTATATTTTGTTTATATATTATTAGTTATATTTGAGATTCTTTCTAATTAATGTGGAAATAAATCCCACTTTCATTCATTATATTGGTCATGTAGTTCTATTTTAGTTAGAATTATTTCCAACTCAAATGGAACTAGATCCTACTCCCACTCTTAGATCTTATTTACTCCAAGTAATTGTGGTGTATGTTGTATTAGTCCCTCTATAAAAGAAGAAGACTTAGTGCATTGTAAAAGGATTGGATAGAAAACTAGAGTTGGACATCATTTGAATAATAATATATTGAAGACAAGCTTTATAGTAATAACATTCTTTCTCATTTCCATTTCATTTATTCTTTATTTTTAGTTTAATTTAATTGGTTTGACCTTTTGAGGGGAAACCTCCTTTTACAAATAATACAATGTACGATTCTTGGATGATGCAAATAACAAGACCACCTTGGTATATATAGGAGTATAAATGGTAAAACTATAATAAGGGCCTACATAACAAGAATAATGTAAGGGCACAACAATAACAATAGTGGGCTTATATGGGGTACAACAATAATAATATAGGGGCTACACTAGTATTATAGGGACCTAACATGCCCCTCTCCTTCAAAAAAGTGTTGTTCTCAACGCTTGAGTAGTTATGGATGCTTCTATATAAAATAATAATCCTCCCATGTGGAATCTTCAACAGGTAAGTTCTTCCATTTAATGAGATACTCTAAAATTGATCGATTTCGTAGTTGTCAGATTCTTGTTTCCATGGTTGCTTCAGGATTCCATACAATTTTTCCTTCCTCATCAAGTTCTAGCAATATAGTTTGAATTGGGAGCTTGTCACCTATAACCTTCTTTAAGCATGAAACATGGAAAATTGGGTGCATTCGCAAAGATGCAGGCAACTCCAATTTGAGCACCATAGTACCAATCTTTTGCATCACCTTATAAGGCCCATAGGACTTGGGTGATAATTTATTATCCTTCTTAGATTTCTTGAGGGACATTTGTGTGTATGGTTGTAGCCATAAAAAAATCCAATCACCCACATCAAAACTTCTTTCACTGTGATATTGATCTACTTGTTGTTTCATTCATTTATGGGCCAAAGTCAAGTTATCCTTTAAAAGTTTGTGAACTTGTTGATGTTTGATGTGATCTTCCACTATGTGAACCTTAGAGTTGTCTTTTAGAGACAATGTGACGGACAAGGGATGATATCATTAAAGTTCCATAAATGGGGTCAATTTTGCTACGGTATGGAAGGAAGTGTTATACCACCATTATGCTAGAGGTAAACACTTGACCCATTGTATTTGTTTATCAAGTACAAAGTAATAAAGATATCCTTCAAAAATTTTGTTTACTATCTCAACTTTCCCATCAAATTGAGGATGATAGGATGAATTATGAACCAATTGAGTACCAAGACAAGAAAATAATTTTGCCCAAAAATTTCCAGTGAAAATGGGATCCTTGTCATTTACAATAATATTTGGGTTCCCATGTAGCTTTTGAATTTTCGCCATGAATGCAGTAGTAGCTATACTAGATTTGAAAGGATGAGATAGTGCACAAAAGTGTGCATATTTAGTAAGTCTATCAACTACCACCATGATGTCACTCTTTGGTTTAGACTTGGGTAGACCTGTGATAAAATCCATTGAGACCTCCTCCCAATGATAACTTGGAATGACTAATGGTTGTAAAAGACCTATGGTCTTAATTTTCTCGACTTTATTTTGTTGGTGAACCAAACATTTTGCCACAAATGTCTGAATATCAAATTTAAGACCATCCCAAAAAAAATCCTTCTTGACCCTTTGGTAAGCTTTTAAAAATCTTGAGTGCCCTCCTATAGGAGAGGTGTGTAATTTCAAAACAAATTTTTGTTTGATTTGGGAGCTATTACATAGATATAGGAAATATTTTTACCATAGTGAATCATTTTTTCCAGATTAATGTATAAGATGCACTAGAATCTTGTTGCAACTTTTCAATCAGTGTCCACACCTCTTTTCCATTCTTCCATTCATCCCTTGATTTAGTTATCCAATCAGGTTGGATAATAGAAATGGCACAATGAAATGCCTTCACATACTCATCCTTTCTTACCTTTTTTGTAGATGATTTCAAAGTCATAACCCAACATCTTTATGACCCACTTTTTTTGCTCTTCTAAAGACAATATTTTTTCCAAGAATTATTTAAGACTATCATGATCTATTTTTACCTTGAAGTGTCTTCCCATTACGTATGGGCTCCATTGCTTTAGGGCATGTAGTATTTCTAAAATTTCATTCTCATAAATAGGTTTGTGTAATTTTTTTCTTTATTTATTGTATGACTTTCAAAGGCAATGACTCTTCCTTATTGCATTAAAACAACACCAATTCCATTTCTTGAGGCAATAAATGTTTTTGTGAAGTCTGGTGTAGCTAAGATCGGAGCTTGGAAAATTTCCACTTTAAGATGTTCAAATGCCTTAGTTGCTTCCAGAGTACAATAAACTTGCATATTTTTCAGTAATTTTGTTAGAGGTGCTGCTATTTGGCTATAATTCTTAATTAAACTGCGATAATACCTTATCAACCTAAGAAATCCTTGAATATTGCTTGCGGTTGTGGGGATTTTCCATTCCTTGATGGCCTGTTTTGTTAGGGTTTGCCTTAACACCCTCATGAGATATAATATGACCAAAATATTCCACCTCCTGTACCCCAAAGAAAATTTGGGGGGTTTTGCATACAATTGTTTCTTCTCCAATAGTTTGAGCACCTTGTCAATATGTTTAACTTAATCTTTCCAAGACTTGTTGTAGATTAGTATATCATCAAAAAAGACTAACACAATTTTTTTAAGGAAGGATTTGAAAGTGGAACTCATCAAACCTTGAAATGTGGAAGGTGCATTAGTAAGGCCAAAAGGCATGACCAAAAATTCATACTGACTTTCATGAGTTCTGAATGTTGTTTTCATAATTTCTTCTACCATCATTCTAATTTGATGATATCCTTAACGAAGATATAGGGTGGTGAAGTAAATCGCTCCATGTAACTCATACAACAATTTATCAATGAAAGGCATGAGAAATTTATCTTTAATATTGATCTTGATGAGCTCTCTATAGTCCAAAAAAACATGCTATGATCCATCCTTCTTGTGCACCAATACTACTGGAGAAAATAAATAATTTTGTATAGATTGAATTATACTTGCCTCTAGCATTTTTGCAACCATACATTCTATTTCACTCTTTTGGGCATAGGGATATCTGTAAGGTATGATGTTTGGAGGAACACTTCTTGGAATCAAGTGAATAGCATGATAATGATCGCAAATAGGTGGAAGAACTTTGGGAGTCTCAAATACCTTGGAATGATTTCCAAGGATTCTTTGGATATCTAGAGAAATGGACGAATTAGATGTTTGAACATCCGGTGAGCATAATTTTGAAATTACACCTTGTTGTTCCTTATTCAAAGATTTTTCATGCCAATAAATATGATTATCTTACCAAGTATCCCTACATTAACCCTTAATTCAAATTCCTTACATTCCTATAAAAATTTCAAGAAAAATTCTTGAAAATTAAAATTTATCTTCCCCACCAATTGTAACCATTGGATGTTATGTAACTAGTTCACAAAAACAAAAGAAAAGATAGAACTACAATATCAACACCACCCATTGGAATGAAAATCATTGAAATATTTAATACATATTCCCCCATGGTTAGATTGATATTATGGAACTTCCCTGGGAAATTTATAGTTCCTCCATCTACAACTATCACTTGAAACTTTGTTGTTGGGTATAGAAAGCAATTTAAATCCATGGCTATCTTATAATGAATAAAGTTATGGGTACTACCTAAATCAATCGATGCTATAACCTTTTTCTTCTTTATATATTATTATGTATTAAGAGTTTGAGGAGTGGTAATTATAACCAATGCAATACAAGATATGGTCAGATTGATTTCTTCTATTTCAACCCCTAGAGTTGGTTCCTAGTGTAAATATTTTTATTTAGATGTTTCTTGTTCCTTTTCCTCCTCCTCTTCATAATCTATGTAAATTCATTTCTTCTTAGTGCACTTATGACCTTTACTATATTTTCTATCACAATTGTAACAAATCCCTTTTTCTCTTTTTTCCTCTAGTTTTTGTGGTGTCAACCTTGTAGGTTGTGGGAGGCTAGGAGCATAAACACTTCCATATTTATAGTTATGAGTGGTAGACCTCCTTATTTCCAAAATTTTTCTTTCAACATTTCTTGCTACCCTAAACACATTCTCCAATGACTTAGTTTCCCAAAGGCGAACCTCATGTTGGATGTCATCCCTTAAAGTCCTTATGAAAACATTAGTTAGATACTCCTCTATAATATTAGTTACCTTGATATTCAATCTTTGGAATTTCTCAATGTCCTCCATAATTGAATCCCTTTATTTGAGAATTATCAATTGGCTAAAGAAGGTAGTACTCTTTGTACCCTCATAATGTGATATCAATTCCTCTGTAAAATTTTTCCAAATGACCTATGATTTACGAGAACAAAGCCATCAATACCACATAAACTGATTGAGTTCTAAATATAAAGATGCAGTGTGTACCTTTTGTGTGTGTTGTACATCATGTAGATCAAAAAATTACTCCATATGTAGTATCCATGTTATTGGATCCTTTCTATCAAAATTTCACATATAAATATTTGTTCTCATCATGAGTTTCATGCAATACCTTGTCACCACTAGGAAGTATTTCTTGTAGAAACTTTGTTAAACCTTCCTTCAAACCTTCCATGTCCCCTTTTATTTCTTACTTTAGACCATCAATATTAACATTCATCATCACTTTCACTTAATTTTTTGGTTTCTCTTTATGAGAGTGAAATTTATTGCACTTGGTCCCATACTTTTGATATATCATGTTGCATTTCTTCCTCTTCTTCATATGTCATAGTAGAGCTTTCTAGGGGCTTAATGGGTATAAATTTATTTTTTTTGCAATGCATTTTGGAACCGAATAATGATATATATGCTAGATTTTAGGCTTCTGTGGAAGTTTTTTGCAGTGGTATGATCCGGATTGTCCACAGTTTTTTGTTCATTGTGTCGACGTTTCAAACCCCAAAGGGGGTCCATCATCAGGACAAATCAGAAAGATAGAAAATGAATGAAAAGATTATTGAGAGAAGGAGACATGAACCTGGATATAAATAAACCAAGAACCCTAATTTTATATTAAGGGCCGACAATTGATTCTAATTATTTTCATATTTCATATTTAATTATTCAAAATTAGCTCAGGATTTTAGTTATTTTAATTATGATCCTTAATTTATCTAATCATTGATTATTTTAGTTTAGTTATTTTCATTTTTATTTAATTAATTAATATGAATTTAAATTATTTTTATTTAATTAATACAATTTTTAATAAATTAATTAATATAAATTTTTAATTAATTGATTAAT